>JANHFK010004586.1:155520-166818 GCA_036250565.1 Sibynophis collaris
CCCACCCAGTCATATGACCACATGGCCATGCCCACCAAGCCACGCCCACAGAACCGGTAGCAAAAAAAAATAGATTTGACCCCTACATTGCATCCCTCGAGACAAGCAGGTGAGACTTCTCACCCCAGACCCGGAGCTCTGGCCGCCGCAGGAGCGGATGACGTTGCGCTACCTGGCCTCTGCGGAATCGATTGCTCCCAGTTTGTGCTGAACTTGCCCGGGCTGGATCCCACTCTGAGACGTAGACTCTTTCAGAAACAATGGACACGCATTCGCTAATTTGTTCCTGAATAATACTTGTATCTTTGTTTCCTCCTGTGGTGCTGGGAAAGATGCAAATCCTGTCCAACAACCTCCAGGAGGTTGAGCAGCCTTGAGGGAGGCTGCTTTAGTCAAAAATTTTAATTACAGTCCCGCCTGTTGTTTGGCGGTTTTATTCCTCATCCTTTTTTCTTTGGCAGGAATATATGCTTCCCAAGAGAGGGGAATTTTGAGCCCTTCGTCCTTCCTTCTCCGTTCTGCTTCCTCTCCTTAACCGCCTTCTCGTGGCGCCGCCCATGTAAACACCTGAGAAGCGGGGCGGGCTTGCTGGAGGAAGTCTGTGTGGAACAAAGAATTCGCCCCGCCTACCAGCACCGTTTCATGTGAAAGGAAGGAGTGAAAGGCTCCATCCCGCTAAATACTCGCCATTTGGCCTTTCTTTTTACGTAGCATGTGATAGATTCCCCGTAATTAGTAAGAATGGAGGGCAAGTTCTCTTAACTGGCCCCTGGTTTTGGGCCATGATTTCTGAGTTGCAAAACTGAACTTCATTTTAATTTCTAGCCCTCATAATAAATATCTAGTTTAGCAAATTACATTTCAGCAATTCACAAATTCGCACAGAAGATATAATAAAGACATGAATATCTCTTATTTGAAAATATTAAAACAAATTATGTAATTGTATTTTTTTAAAATCAGAATTGGCACAACAAAACATACACAACAGGAGTATTTACTATTCTTTTAGCTATTGTCTTTTTTAAGGACCATTGAAACGATTAAGTTATATTACATGACAGTTTTTCAAAGTTTTCTTAACTATCATCAGCATGAAAGTCTTCACATCTGCTCTTCTTTATTCAGCATGTAGGGACATAATAATAGTAGAATAGGTAGAATTACTGGGACATAATAATAACTTGCTGTTTTGCTTCTGTAAGAATTGCTTTGCTAAGAATTGGAATTACCTCTGCCATTTGCATCTATAGTAAATTGAAAGCTTTTTCCTATTAAGTAAGGGCCTTGAGAATGGAGGAGAGTGATTAATGAATGATCTTGTTTTTCTGTAAAATTCTGTGCCTGGTATCTGTGTTGTTAAGCACCCAGCCCCTCTGTTGCTAAGTACTCAGCCCTCCTGTTCCTTGCTGCACAGCCAATGCAGGACTACAAGGAAGTCCAGAATTGGTTATTAAACTAATGCCTCTGAAGGTATAAAAAGATGTCATACTTTCCCCAAGGTGTGGCCTTCCACTGCATGCTCTTTTTCTGTATGTAGTGGTATGGTCTACCCAGCTCTTCTTTGTACAAATTAAAGCTGATATTTTTCCAAGCCTCTTTTTGAGTCTCTTCTGGTGACTCAAGTACATTTTGGGACCTTACAAGCAGAATCACACAAGCCTTTTTATACATTCAAATGCAGATTATGATTTGTATTCAAAGGTGAGTTTGCAAGTGCATTGAAGTATGCAGAGATCAAACACGATTTGCTGAAGATTTTTTTCGCAGTGTGATGAATTGATGGACATTTTAAGACATTCACAAGACTGGATGCACTGAGTGAAAGTTAAAAGGTCATTAGACATTTAATGGCAATTTTTAAAATCCAACTCATTTTTGGTGAAATAGCTAAACAATTTTCAACTGGCAGAGTTAACTAAGCTAGAATTTCCCCCTCTATTCTACAAACCCTCTCTGTGTTACGTTGTTCCTCATTTATCACATCTTTCACACCCATGTTAACATAATATTATAATATATTAAACATTTAAATATTGTAAAACTCTCATTTTCTTCTTAGTATCTTTTAGTAATAATACCATATTAACATCATATATCATTATTCTCTTCATACACATACTAACAATTTTAATCTTATTTATATCTCTATCTTCATATATTTTCTACTTATTCTTTAGCCTTCTTCATTTCCAAATTCCATTTTTATTCTCCAACCATTGATAAAATACCTCCCATATCATATAGTATTCAGTTTGCTCTTTCTCCTTAATTGCTAATGTTAATCTGTTCATTTCTGCACATTCTAATATTTTCCTTATCACCTTCTCTTCAATGGGAATCTCTCCACTTTTACAATGATGTGCAAATACAATTCTAGCTGTGGTTAATACATGAATAATTAAATATACATTCTCTTTAATATAAGTTTCAGGTAAAATTCCTAGCAGAAATATTTCCTGTTTCAGCTCAATGCGTTGTTGTATCTCTTCCAACCATATCTTAATTTTTGTCCAATACTTCTTTGCTTCTCCACATGTCCACCACATATGATAGTAAGATCCAGGTATTGGTGGCACTTCCAACACAGGGGTGGATTCCACTTACCTTCACTACTGGTTCGCAACGGGAGCATGTACACACATTTTTCACTGTTGTAGCACTGTGCCTGAAAGCAACAATACAGTAAATCATTTACTTTCTCCTTTGATTTTCTTCACTCAGGGAATTCTTTCTCAGGACATAAAGGCATGGCATTCTCTACAAAAGACAAAGACAATGATACCCATGAATTCGCAAGTTGTTCTGCGAGTTTCAAAGGAGGTTGGTGGTATGATGCCTGCCACTCTTCCAACCTGAATGGTCTGTATCACAAAGGGGAACATACCTCTTTTGCTGATGGCATCAACTGGTATGCTGGGAAGGGGTACTATTATTCTTACAAATATGTGGACATGAAAATTAGACCTCAATAGGTGAAATATCAGTATATTCCAAATTGTTCAAGTCTGACTTGCTGAATGAACTTATTAGCATATGAATATCCTCCTGAATTCTGTTCCTGAAAAGAGAAGGCTAAATAGCGGCTATCCAAACAACTGCATATGTAATTTAAAAATACAAATGTGTGTGTGCATGCGTGCGTGCGTGCATGCCTTCATTTGGGAATTAAAGGTATCTGAAAGGAAAAAGCTAGTTTGAGGATGGAGGATGCCCAGCTGTCTCTTGCATGAGAATTTAGCATCTTCAATTTGGGGTGTTATCCACTGTTACCTTATGGAAGGCCACCAGCCTAATAAATTTTGATTAAATGTCTAAAATTCACACACCTGGATGTATCCGGTATTCCAGAAAGACTGTAAAACATTGATATAACTTTTCAATTATGTGAAATATTTAGTATTCTTACAAAGTCTTCCCATTCCTGATGCTGTGGCATGAGGTTGCCTCATATCACCATAAAACTGAGAGCCAAAGAATACATGGGCATTAGTGATCTACTAGAGCTGATGAACTGACTGTGTTAGTCTCCTGAGGATGTCACTTTGAACTAATTGGAAAGAAGGAAAAATATTGCATGGAAGGAACTGAACCTTGACAGAGTTTTTCCAAACACAGATATCATCCAAGAGAGATGCATTTTAATGGAAACAGTTAAACCAACAATCTGTGAACATATTCTTTTTTCCCTTCGTAAGATTTTATTTTTCTGTATTGTAACTTGGAAAGAGGAACACTAAAGGAAATATTCATAATTCTTGAGAATATGTGTAATGATGTGTGTGTTTTATGCTATATACTAAGTTCAAATGTTATACTAAGTTCAAATGTTATGCCTAGCTCTTTAAGAAGATTAGGAAACAGTCTGCTTTTGATGATGTCATCGGGGGTAGAAGTTAGTTGTAAGATGGCTGCCGCTGAATAAAAGTAGCCTCTGATTAAAGCTCCTTGCTGTCTGCCTTGATATTACTCGAAGTCATCACAATATGTAAGATACATGGATCTTACTCTACTAAAAATATCAACCTGATTCTCACAGTCTGAAAACAGTGAACAGATTTTTTCCCCTTTACTGGTCTTCCCCCAGATATTTTTATGAAATCCTCAGAAGCACATCAGTGAACCATGAGGATCCTAGTGCAGTTATTAGTACCATCACCTCAGCATTGCTTTGCATGGTGCAGAGAGGAGAGGGAGACTTTAAGAGGATGCCGAAGCCAAATTCACAGCAGTTCTAGCTTTTGTGACCAATTCAAAGCAATCTTGACTCTTGCAGTTCAGATTCCTTGCCACTGACACTATATTTTATTAAGGCACATCTCCACATCGATGTCACAGTAATGGGAAGAGGAATAATTCATTTGTGGACCTAGAATGTACAACTTATTATACATGATTTGAAAATAAATGGCTACTGAGAAATCCCTGATTGAATTCTGTCGTTTCTTTGCTATACTATGTAGGAATGTCGTGAAATCCTAACATTTATGTTTGACTATCCTCATTCTGTATATTTTTGTAGGCATTCCTCTCATGCATGTGTGTAACATCAAACCTACACTGCAACACCCCCTTAATTACCTTCCTGCCAGACTGGGACTTGTAACGACTTGCTGAATTCTCCACTGACTTTGGTTATGGGAAGCTGGCAGGAAGTAGCTTAATTTTACAAATCAGTTAATGATGGCAGCTGGGACTACAAGGATTGCTACTGTTAAGCAATATGGTCACCACTCAGTGACATAAATTCTGGTCCCAACTACTGTTGTCAGTTAAGGATTATCTGTATATGTTTTGGCATGAGGTGAGGCCTTTCCCATCCTGGTGAACAAACAATATTGTATTGTTCATTGTTTGATCACTAAGATGGGAGAGGGCTCGCCTCATGCCAAAACATGTACAGGTAGTGTCAATTCTGAAGTGAATCTGGCTGAAGCCATCTTGTCCTACCTCACAGTTGCCACAAAGACTGACAAAGAAGGGGAGGGGGGAAAGTAGATAGCCCAGCTTACATTCAAAAGTTTTCCCATGGGAACCAAGGTAAGAGGTGGCTGGTGAAGGAGGAGAGGAGCCTGACAGCCATATTCATTGGACAATGTGACCAATGACACTGAGGAGGGGGAAAGTGTTTTACATAGGTAATAACTGCGGGATATTTCAGAGTTGGTTTTCACTTTAGTCTAGTGGTTATGGTACCAGGATAGAAATCAGGAGTTGTAGTCCCACTTAGGCATGAAAATTAACTGAGTGGGCCAGTCCAGTGGTGGGATTCAGCTGCTCCACACCGGTAGGTAACTTTTTGTGCAGTTCGGTGAACAGACTGAAGCCTCGCCCCCTCCCCTCCAGCCACTCATCTCCTCACCTGGCTACTTGAATCACACTTTGGCCGAGAATAAGGGACTATTGACAGCCGGCTTCCCCTTCCCTCCTTATGCTGTGCCAAAGAGAGTAACCTTCTTGCACTTTTCCATCTGGCCAGACAGAGGCCATTTTGGCCTCTCTGCAATCCTCTAACTGCCGCTCCCTCCAAGCAATTGACATCCACGGAGGCAAAACCCCAAGGCAGAATTCTTTTTTTTTTTAATAGTATATTTATTTATTTTCTCTATACGTACCATATATGCTTGGTGAATATCGTACTATCTGGGTCAATTTGTTTACATGGTAATACTTTTTAACATCTTAATTTCTACCTCTATTTGTTCTGACCCAGTTTCCCAAACACGCCAAACTCTCAGTGTTAAATCAAGGATTCCTTTATTAGGAGCACCAGCAACCCACCAGCAAAGTTTCTCCTTCACCTCAGGCTAACAAGTCCATCCAGCAAGGAGATGAATAGTTGCCTGCCACATCTATCCATCTTCTCCCCCTCACTTTTATTCCCAGAGCTAGAGTGGGGCTTCACTAGCAGCAGCGACTCTTCCTTCCCAACAGGTTTCCACTGCTCTGTTCTGCTCTCCTCTGCCTTCTGTGCATCTACGCATCAGGCACTGGACACAGCTGTTTTTCCCCTTCCTCATTCACCACCTCCAGACCTGAGGGGCTGTTGACTCTCCATTTGAGGGCTGAGGGACAGCCTAGGTTTCACCTCTGCCTGTCTTTCTCTCTCTGCCAGCTTCATTCCCTCTTCCCCCTCACAGCTCTCAGCTTGCCTTGATGCTGACCTTGACTCCCACACTTACTCCTCCTCCTCCTAGTCAGCGGCCAGCGGCCAACAGGCTACAAAACTATTGTCCATCCATTGATAAAATAAGTCCCAAGATCGGAAGTACTGTGTTTTCTTTTTCTTTTATCTTCAGTGTTAATCTATCCATTTCTGCACAGTCTAATATTTTTTTAAATTTTTGTAATTTTTTTAAGGCAAATTTGTAAGCAGCTGTTATTTCCTCATTTTTCCAATATTGTGCAAATACAATTCTTGCTGCTGTCAAAGCATGTAGTATCAAATATACATTCCCTTTGTCATATTTTTCTGGTATTATGCCTAACAGAAATACTTCTGCCTTATAATCTACATGTTGCCTTAACATTTTTTCTAACCACATGTGCACTTTCATCCAGATTTATTTTGCCTTTGGACATGTCCACCACATGTGGTAGTATGTGCCCAGTATTTGATTGATTATCGTATAATTTTCATAAAATTCTTGAATTATTTTCTTTTTAGTTTCATTTTGAAACTGTAAATTTCCTTTCTCATCTTGTAGTATCATTTTCTTCTCTTTTTCTTCTTTGAATTTGTTTATAACAAATGTGTTCCTGTGTTCCTTTATAATAGTGCACATTCAAACTAAATTAAAAAGTCTCCTATGGAGATGGATGTGAATTGTGTAGGATGTGTGGAAGTAGCTAGGAATTGTGCATGGATAATTGGCAATTGGGCCATAATAGGAATGAATTATTTTAGCCTTGTCATTTTGTAGATTTAAATCCTACATCATCTACTTAAGGTTAATTAAATTTCCTTGAAGTTGACCAAAGAATACCGTATCTGGCTTTCAGGATCTTAGACTGAGCAGTTTCTAAAGTAGAGTCATTCTTATAATTACAAAGTTGTGCACCATATAACAAGAGACTCAGAATCTTTGCTTTATACAATTTTATTGTAACATGAATGTTATTACTGCTAGGAAGACTGGCATACTTTAAGATTGTGTTAGCAACTTTTTGAGCTCTAATAGAACGCTCACTCACTTGGTTATTCCAATGGGTGAAGGTGACCAAGTTACTTTAAGTTTTGATTCATTTGTTTTTTAAATTGATTTCCTATGTAACAGAGCACTTAAAGTCCATTCTAAAGAAAACCAGAACCTTCATTTTTGAGCAATTGATTGCAAGAAATTCACTGGAAGAATAATACACTAAAGCAGCTAGGCCCACTTAGGATACAGATAAGGTACCCACTTAACAAGATGATTTCAATCTTCTTTAGAAGAAGATGGATATAGGACAGTGGGCAAGCATTATGGGGTAAAATTCCTATTTAGAAAGAACTGTAATTGTCTCATTTATATAGAAGTTGACTAAATAACAAGGATAAAGCCCTGTTTAACTCCACTGAAGATGGGAGTGGTTAAATCATAATTACAGATGCCTCTAAACTGTGATATAGATTTGGATGTAACAGAAGTAAGCAACAAAAATGGATTTTTTTCTCTTTGACTAAGTATATTTTGATTGTCAGGATTACTGAAGTGAATTGAAACAGCATCTTATCAGCTCATTTCAGTAGCATTATGACTAGATATAATTATTGCATATAATGGAACAAAGAATTCAGAAGATAAAGTGAGTAACATGTGTCACAGATTACAAACAGCAGAATCTTTTCAGAAGAGAGCAATTCTTGGGCATATGGAACAGCTGCTTACAAATTTGCCTGATATTGCAGACATGGAGGAAGTTGAAGTGGAATACATGATGAAACAGAGGAAGTTCTGGAGGAAGTAAGTCAAGCAACACAGCAGTTTCTGTTTGATGGTGGACTTTGTGTGGTGGAAAGATGATTTGTGTGTGCACGCATGTGCCTGACTTTGTAAGGCAATTTGGAAGTTAGCTTCACTTGAACTTTCATGTTAGGAAAATAACTCTTTTTTCTAAATAATTTTACAAAGCATAAACATTAAAAACAACATAAATTAATGAGAAAAAGAAATGATAAGGAGTAAAAAAAAGAACAGGGTCAGAAGTCAAAAAAAGCATAAAGAAAAAAACAAAATTACCGTATTTTTCAGAATATAAATTGCACTTTTTCCCTCCTAAAAGAGGCTGAAAATTTGGGTGCATCTTATATTCTGAATGTAGCTTTTTTTCAGCCCTAATGAGGTACTAGCGAGTGAAGTGATCTTACAGGCTTTGCCTCTGACTCTCAGCTAAAGCACTAGAAGCTTTTTTTTAGCCCTAACAAGGCGCTAGCGAGTAAAGCGAACTCCGTGCTTTACCTGCAACCTCTGACTATCAGCTGTGCTTTAGAAACTTTTTTTCAGTGAAACGTTCTTCTGTGCTTAGCTTACTCCCTCCGACTCTCAGCTGTGCTTTAGAAGCTTTTTTTCAGCCCTAACGAGGCGCTAACAAGTGAAGCGATCTCCCTGCTTTGCCTGCTTTTCTCATTGCTTCTCTTTCCAAAGATCAGTTGTGTTTTGGAAGCTGTTTTTTATCCCCAAGCAGGAATAAAAACTGTGCACGCGCACTCAAAACCAGCAAACTAATGTGCTGAAGCTGACCAGACTAAGGACGCTAGCCAGATGAATACCTGGCAGGCAGATTTTTTTTCCTCCCCAAAAACTAAGCTGTGTCTTATACTCTGTGCATCTTATACTCTGAAAAATACAGTATACAATGACTTCCAGCTTCTTCTTCCAAGGTTAGAGATTGGCACTGGATTGACTATCCAAAGATGCAGAGGTACAGAAGCTCTTTGTTCCTGGATAGCATGAATGGGGCTTTCCTTGAGCAAGCTCAATAGACTTGGCGCTCATGTCTCATCTTCTTCCAGTTGGGAAATGAAACCAATTATGATTTATTCAGCAAATGTTCAGCAAACATTTGGTTAGTATGATTTGTGAAACCAATCACTGCTTCCCTAATTCTTAACTGAGGAGAGAAAAAATGGGGATAAATTGTTCTCAGAAAGAAAATTGCCCTCTCTGCTTTTAGGGATCACTTTTTCATATCCATATGGAAGGGTAAAGGAGGCTGCTTTGGGCTTTTTTGGTCATCAGAAGCCCCTCACATCATATCAGTTGTGGTGCTTTAGCAATAAAAGGGATTCTAGTCTTAATCCTGTTCTGGTTACTCGATTCCATCCCCTCTCATTTTTCCATTTGTCCTGCCTTCGCTTGACAAGGCACTGTATGGTCAGTGAGCATAGTCAGGCTGAATTTATCTGTTTAAAATTAGGGTTATATTTTTCTTAATTGTTATTTCTTTGTTAAATGTCTATGGATATTCTCAGACCAAAATTGAGACCATAGTTTCAAAGGTGCTTTTTTAAAAGGCAACTGGATTGTTTTTTCCTTGAGAAAGAAGAAGTTGTTTCACTTCTCATCCAAGAAGCTTCGTGGGTTCTGGCAGGATGGTTCTAGTAGGATTTTTTTGGTCACTTTTTTGGTTGGATGGATGGATGGAAAACGTATTTGTGGAAACTTTAAATTTCCCTGAATCTGTTGGGCCCGCCTTCTTGTAAATGACTACATAGCCCTGATTGTTCATAACCTTTCCAGTTATATAAAAATCTTGACATCTTCTGAGGCATTGTACCACACTATTTTTATTACTGGTACTCAATTCTTCTAAATCATTTTTAAGCCACTGACAAGCTCTGTAAAACTTTAGAGTTGCAAAGGAATTTCTTTCTTCATACATGTGAATAAGGTATGGAAACACATACTGTAACTTAAGAACTGCAATGGTAAAAACAGCCAGTGTGAAAATACATTTAAAGTAGATTCCAACAATACTTTCCCCAAAAGATGCTAGTCTTCTATAGACTGTAAACAACAGAAAGCTGCCCATTACACCCTTTAAAAAGGTGAGCTAGGTTGTGAATACTGGTATGTGACTCACAACTATTATTTATTCCCCAGCAGTTTTGATTACAGAAGATCAAGATCCATCAAGATATGTGTTCTGGCTTTCAAAATACAGTACCTAATCATAAGCACTTCTTGAGACAGAATCAATTGCAGGTGTTTACACTGAAGAAGAAAAAAATCCTAAAAACTGAAGGATTTCATAATAGAATAAAGAGACTTCTACACCTAGCTCACAGATTCGATCCCAATTGAACAAAATAATGTAAGTTGTTACCTTTGACACAAGATAATAAAGAAACATCTTTATTGTTAATACAAAGCAACTGCATATTTTCAGTTTCTGCTTCTCCCAACGAGTTTCCATCCCCTAAATCGTCAACTCAGCTAACAGGGAATAGGATGCAACTAATAACTTTCCTAATTGCCATTTCCTTCTTGGATGAAGCTTTTTGAAAGCCCCTTCATTCCATGAAGTCATGGTCCAAAGCCATATCACAGGCTGGAATGAAATCTGGTGTCTCTAGCACGGGACTCATGTTCCCTGTATGCCAAAGACTTGTTTAGGATACTTCTCTTGGTGCCCTTCGCACGCTATCCCTGATGCTTTTATTTCCCATTACAAATTATTATATGTTTATTTAAAACGAGTAACTACAATATTGTAAAGGTAGGTGACAACTTTCAACACCATACCAAAAGCTTTCTTAGAAATATATCATGGAATGCTAGCATCGCAATGCTTAATTTGGAAATGTGTCCAGATCTTCAGCAAAAGAATAGTAAAAACATCCTGAAAGGAAGTGAGCTGCTAAGATTAACAGGCAGCATTCTGGGAAGCTCATGCTGTGTAAATTGATTGTGTTCCTCTAGCAGCCAAGTTGTAAAAACCTCCACAAGATCTCAATATTCCAGTAGGAATACACACCTCCACTACCCAAACACTGAAGACCTTAGTCTAAACTAAGTAGCTTTGGTATATTTTGTAAAGTTTATAACTCTTAAAAAATCAAACTGCAGGAATGTCTATCTATTTGGAAGGAGTAATTGATATTGGAGGTAATCATATCATGTAATAAATTTGCAGGTGGTGTATACAGATGTGGGCGGCACATGAATTAACAACCGATTCGCCCGGCACAGAAAATGTGAGAGCACATGCACACTCACTTCGGTCATGTGTTTGCCATCCACCTTTAAAGCGCTCCACGGCATGGGGCCTAGTTATATGCAGGATCGCCTCCTGCCAACAAATCTCTCCCAGAGA
>JANHFK010004586.1:166918-177500 GCA_036250565.1 Sibynophis collaris
AGTGTGGGTTTTAAGGGGTCAAATACAGTCATGTTAATTTAATTTATTTTTAATGTGTTTTTAAATTTTGTATATGTATTTTTTAATCTTTGACTGGAAACCGCCCTGAATCCTGCAAAGGAAAAGGACGGTTTAAAAATCAAATAAAATTAAATTATTTTAGGCTTCATCAACAATTTCAAAATCATAGAAAAAATAGTCTTACTTCAATCTGCTTTAGTCAGTGTCTTCTAAGTACTGTAGCTAGTTCTAGCTTTATGACAGATCTTAATCCAGACCAGATTAAGAGAATACCAGTGATTTGCAAGGGTCTAGAAACTTTTCTTCAGATAAATGGGAGAAACTGAGAGTGCTTAGAAGACTGACAAGAGTTGAAGGATATGATACCACTCTTCAAACACCTGAAATAAGGTCACACAGAAAAAAGATCAAGACCTGTTCTCTCTTGTTTCAAAGTCCAGGAGATGGAGTAATGGATTTAAGTTTCATGGATGCAGATTCCAATTAAATTCTAGCAATAAGAGCAGTTTACCAGAGAGATGGTTGACTTGCTTTCACTGGATGCATTGATGCAGAGGCAAACAAACCATCTGTCAGGGAGGCCTTAATGTGAGTTTCTGCACAAAGCAGTGTTGGTCTTGATGATTCAAATAACTTCTTTTGACTCTATGATTTTGCAATAAACGAACCATACTCTCATATGCTTTTGTGGCACAGCCATATCTCAGATTTGATTTGTCAACTACTCAATAGATTCATCACCACCACACTTTTTAGAAAGATTTTTTTTTTAATGCTGCAGCTTTGCTTAAAAGGGCAGGAAGGAATGGAAATAAAGCTTCAGCTGAAGCAACCATGAGGCCAACACACACACACATATCTGCAAAACAAAATCCATCTAAAAATAGAAGAGAAGACTGGAATGCCATAGTTCCGGTGATATATCCTAGGTTATCCATCATACTGGAATTCCTTTAGACAAGTTCAGAAAGGAAAGGGGGGAGCTTAAAAATAGCCCATGTGCCCAGAAGAGATTTCTTCCTGTTCCTTAGTAATAATAACAGTTTGCTTTTCTATACATTTCTATCTGATTTGCTGAAATGTTGCCTTTCACTTGCCTGGGACTGGAGGGGAATTATTCATAGCAGATCTGATTTTTGCCACCGTGGAAGGCCCTTTTTGTAATATCCCCCTGGAGCAGGAAGCAATGTGGGTGTGCAAATTACCATAGATGCCAGTTAAGATGGCTAAGCTTTGCGGGGGAGGAATTGTAAAGAACAAAGACTTACATATTCAGTAATGAAGTAGTTATGGCACGTAACCCCATTGGATGTAGAAGGGCGGTGGTGAGAAACAAGGACAAGAAAAGCCTTAAGCAGTAGTAACACATATTTTGCATTGGGAAATCACTTATGGAAATAGAATTCTGGCATGGATTCTGCTAGGGGAAATCGCCCTGTAATAGATAGATTCCAGTGATATAAAGACAAATGAAAGACTCAGCAGCTTATCTGGGTCATTCGCAGCTGCAGAAAAAGGGGGGCCCTTTTCTTATTTGGGATGGATGTTTTTCCCAATCGCGTCCAGTGCTTTTGAAATGAATAAACAAGGAGGCTGAGCATACCAGCCCTAATCATGGCCCAGTTTGAGGAATAAACTGTGTGCAGTTATTATCAGTGCATGCCTAAGCCTCCAGGGATCGTATGTTTGAGGTGACCGATAATGAGATAACTGGCCTTTGACCACAAGGCCATTCATCTGAGTTTGAATCAGTTCAATAGTTGTTGTTTTGTGTCAAGCATTTGGCCTTGTATAAATGAAACTAGAGCAGGTTGGTCAATCAGGGGCAAGTAAGCACCCATTTAAAAAAGGGGAGGGGAACTATGATTTATTCCGGTACAATAAGGTAAGAGATCAGGGGGATACAGGGTAAGCTAAGTTTAATCACCAATATTTATTTATAACTGTATTTCTTGTAAAGGATTCAGGCAATGTAGGTACGAATGATCTGATTACATGCTCCTTTCTCTGTGATGTAGGCTAGGCTGACAAAGAGTTCAAGGTCACAAAGTGAAATCTGTGATTAAGAGGGTTTCAAACACAAACTGCTCCTTTCCAAGCCTAAACTCTACATTGATTCTCTAGCATTACTATGTGAAAATATGGGGCACTGTCTTGGTCATATTTTCCAGCAACAGGTATGGGGAGACATGCACACTGTTCAGATCGCATGGGATATATAGCATTGATCTGGAATTTATTATTGACTGATTTATTTGCCACCCATCTTGTAACGAAATGACTCTGGGTGACTTTACACATGAATTATACAATTTATACATGTATTTTACAGGGGTGGGTTCTACTTACCTTCACTACTGGCTCTCAATGGGAGTGTGTGCATGACACTTCTGCGCATGCGCAGAGCATTTGTGATGATGTCCGGGTGGGTCGGTGGAGCCTCCTGCCACCGTTACTCCCTGTTCTAAGAACCAGACAGAACTGGTAGGAACCCACCCTGTTATTTTAATGACCTTGACTGTAGTCTGTGATTCTGAAATGGAGCACAAACTTCCACAGGTGCAGTAGGCAAGCATAGGACAGAAAATACCAGCAAAGGCAGAATTAAAAATAATCCTAGTTTTAAACTGCTGAATACAAGATTCATAAATATCTTGATCAAAATGTATCACATTTCCGAATGGTTCTAATGCAGTAGACAAACACAGAGATGAACTGATTATTGTCAGCCTCAAATAATTGCACAGCAGGATCAAGATTGAAGGTTGACGATTATGGACCATAGTTTACAATGCCGAGAAACAGAGGTTAGTTTATTTGTTTTCTTGTAATAAAGTTGAAAGAGAATGACTACCCCAAAATGACCATTTAGCTTCCATATCAAAAGAGAGGCTAGAACCTGGGTCTCTGTTCTCCTAGTCTGCCAACTTAGTCATTATACTATACTGGCTTTCATATACATGTACAGATGAATACAAGCACAAAATCTATATTTTTAAAAAATGTCTCTTGGCCTGAATGTTAATTTAGAATAGAATAGAATAACAGAGTTGGAAGGGACCTTGGAGGTCTTCTAGTCCAACCCACTGGTTAGGCAGGAAACCCTACACCACTTCAGACAAATGGTTATCCAAAAATCTTTAAAATGTTCAGTGCTGCAAATGTATGAAAATGATTGTGTTGATACTGCTGTTTTAAAACAAGAGAAACTTAAAAGAGGGAAAGGAAAAAAGTATTAAACTAAGTAGGTAGAGATGATTGATTGTTAGGTCCAAAATGACACGTGGCAATTGTAAGTTGAGTTCTTGATTGTTTCACACCTATAGACAAATTCAAAGACTGAGGATTCCACTATCTATATCTACAATATCCTCTGTGAATTATTAGGCAAGGGTTGTCTTCACCCTCTTTCTCTCACACATAATATCTGGGCTGTGTTGCTTTGTGCTCCTCTGGAATAACACCTTCCCTCATGAGGATCCACCTTCTCACTACGAGAAAGAGGGGGGAGGGAGGGAGAGAGAGAGAAAGAAGGAAAGAAAGAAAGAAAGAAAATATTATTCTGTTTTTAAACAGTAAATTAAATTTCAACTGCACAGAAAATAATTGGTCAGACCTTCCTCTACATTGACCTTCCTGTTTATGAAACTAGCTCACTGCTGAAAAGTGAACCCATTACATCCATCCCAAAAAAATTCAAATACGAATTGTTCAGGGGTAGATTAAATCTCTCCTCCCCCCTGATCTGAATATCACTCCCATTCTGCTGGTATTCCAGAGGTCCATGAAGATCTGGCAGTTCTTCTAAGCTACAGTGGTTGGAGCCTCCTCTGCTTGCTATTAGATGTCAGTTAAATATTTGAGAGTGTTGCTTTTGCCATCTTGTCTTTTTTTTTTTTCTTCTACTTTGGTTTTTCTTTATGCTAACAATTTATATGATTTAGTTTATTGAAAGTCAACCAAAGTTATTTGTAAGCGGGCAGCACCAAATCAAATAAGATGATGATGGTGGTGACAACCAATGATGATTTTTATTAAGATTCAGATGATGCTCACTTGTCTCATTCCTTCAGGTTCTGCTTGCTACCTCACTGTGGTGGTAATAGGGTATGCGTCCTGGGAGGGAGGAGGGAAGAAAGCTGGGAGTGTATGCCTATCTGGTGAATATATATTAAGGGAACTGGATTGCAAGAAAATGAACTTGGTTTTAAAATTACAGGAAAGAAACCCCAATAATCCATGCTATGCTAATAACATTACTGTATTCTGAAAGCTGTAAATATTCTAGTAATGAAAGTCAAGGAGGTCTGTGAAAAAAATTGAACTAACATTAAATATAAAGAAGAACAAATTCATGATAACATGTACATAATCAATCAATTTGTCCCAAGTCAGACTACTCTTTCATGCGTATCAGACATTACCTCACAAAGATGTTTACCATTTTATCCTTTGTAAAGCTTTAATTTGTTTGGACAATTTAATGCTGATAATTCTTGGCTCGGTTTTTGTTAACTATTTAGCTGGCCATTCTTTCATTTTGGAGAATTCTAAGGCTAAATCAGTTAGCTGACCGTCATATAAGTTCCAATGATGACAAAATATCTAACTCAATATTAGTTAAAGCCGACAGAGTAACCTAAATGACAAGGATGTTTCTCAGAGGGTGACTATTCTAATGCCACCATTCATCAAACAATGTGAATACTTGATATGCACATTTGAAAACCATTCCAAGAATGGTTTCAGCTTCAATTTTTAGCCTTTCAATTAACAGAGCAGCCTTCTGTTCTGAAGGCTGGTCTGATTTCACAACAATGGGCTTTGATGACATCTTTGATGCATTTGAAAACCATTTCCTAAAATAGTTTAGCGTTTTCCATTTTTAAATTAATAAGATGCAGAACAATATCTTTCTGGGAAACGTAACAGGGAACTAAAGGAAGTGGTGTTTTGGTAATTGGTATTATGACATAGAACTATGCAAAACATTTGAATGAGGTGCTCATCAAAGCGTATTAGTGCAGCAAAGCAAACTGCCTCAAAGTCTTCCAGCAAGTTTGAAGTTTGCTTTGAAAGCTGTGCATGGCTATCTTCATGTTTGTATGTGCAGGTACATACCTATATAGTTGCTTTGCTATGCAGTTTCTTTACTGTCAGATGTCTGTGCATGCCGATGCATGGAGAGACAGTTAGGGACAGCCTTTCAGAAATGTACCCACCTCAGTTTCAGATTTGGCATCAACCATAAAAGTCCCGGGAGCCATTATCTACAACTTGTAATGGTTTTCAGAAGCTCTGTCCTGAAAGTAACTGAGTGGCCTCTATTATTTCAACTTTAACCCTTTCGTATATTTTGTGTCAACTTGATGGATGGAGATGTCGGCTGTGTGGACTTCTTTGACTTCCTTTATTAGGAAACAGCTAATGGCCTTGTATGATCAGACTATTTTTATGTTACTGCCGTATCTCTTGCAAACCTATATCTTCCCTGCCTTCCCATTGTTCAGTTGAGCCTCAGGAAATCACCAAGAGGGAACCTCTTCCTTTGGGCTTTTTTTAATAGGAGCACTAAAGTGAAGTCTTGCCCTTGAGAAACTTTGGGGGAAAAATCACTATTTCCCTTAGGAAAAATGTAGAGAATTTCTCTGCCCACAATTTTGGAGAGGTAATCTTAAAAGCCATTGGATAGGTAATCTTAAAAGCCAATCTAGACCATTAGGTTCTTATTTTTGAAAATATTTTAAAAAGACGAAGGTATTTAATAAATCCCTATCCTAGATCAAAGGTGAAGAGGGTTCAGTAAAGTTTATTTCAATCTGCCTATCATGGAAAGAAGGTGAAGTAACAAATAAAACATATTCAAGGATAAGTAGGCAGAAGGTTGAATTACCAACAGTGCAGAACACAGACAAAGTCAGACTGAGGTCAGTTAGAGAACAGGTAGCCCTGTTAGTCATGGAGCTTCTAATTCAGCTATGCACAGATAATAAAGCCATGTGAAAACATCTCCTTTACAAAAAACCATCTACTGTACGTAAAAATAAATCCCAGACCACAGATAAATGAAAGGTGGATATTGAGGGCAGGTCTCTATTTTTTTTAATCACACATATGCAAAGCTATATGACTAGAGGAGTAGATGATTAGAGAAGTGGATGCTAAAGCATATAAAGAATGGTTGCTGGAATTGGGCATGTCTAGTTTGATGAAAAGAAGGACTAGGGGTGACATGATAGCAGTGTTTCGATATCTCAGGGGCTGCCACAAAGAAGAGGCAGTCAAGCTATTCTCCAAAGCACCTGAGGGCAGGACAAGAAGCAATGGATGGAAATTGATCAAGGAGAGAAGAAACCTAGATCTAAGAAGAAATTTCCTAACAGTTAGAACAATTAATTAGTGGAACAACTTGCTTTCAGAAGTTGTGAATGCTTGAACACTGGAAGTTTTAAAGAAGAGATTGGATAACCATTTGTCTGAAATGGTATAGGGTTTCCTGCCTAAGCAAGGGGTTGGATTAGAAGACCTCCAAGGTCCCTTCCAGCTCTGTTGTTCTGTTCTGTTGACTAACTGGTCAAAAATAAAAAGCAAAGTATAGAAGTAAGAGAGCAAGATATAATCTCTATCAATACACATTGGTTCATAAATGGTTCATCAGTGAACTTGATTTTAGGGACAGCCGTGAAAACTATTCTAGATGTGATAACCAAGAACTTAACTATGAACATCTCCAGAAGGCTCTCTTCAAATTTGGTGAACCATATACTAATTGACAAATGTGGTCAATTTAAATAAGTGTCTTGTGATGCACAAAGGACCTTAAAAATCCCTAATCTTGCATCAATATTATGCTCTATTGGGTATCAATATTGGGTCTATGTTTAACAAGGGAAAATAAGTTGGGTCACAGCAGATATAAAATTATCTGTGGAAGTTACACCAGATTTTTCTCAGTTTTAATACATAACAGACCAGATTTAACAGATTCTGACAGGTCTTAATCCAAATTTTTTCTTTGTACTTGTCTGATTCTGCACAAATTCCATTAACATTTTGATTTAATAGAATTGTTATTGTAAAGAGCGGGTAGACTATTTGCCTATCAATCTACTCATCCAGATATATGTATTATGGCTAGTCTCACATGCAGAATGGACATTCATCAAATTCTGGGTTTCTATTCTCATTTATAATTTTTAACATAAGAAATCGCCATTTTTCTCTGTGCAGAAACATTCCTTAAATATTTATATTAGCGCTCAGTCTCTACTCATTTTCTGAGATTGTCAGGGAAAAAAAACAACAATCCAGTTTCCTCACGTTAAATATTAGAGGTTAGCTGGATTTTATTCCTAACTTAATCTAAAATAGGAATGTTTAAGCACTGCAGTGATTGCTTTATGAAGTTATGGGTTTCGCTTGCAAATAAGTGAAACATTATTTATTGTACACGCATATTGTGAAGCCCAAATAAAAATTACATTTGCTGTTTTTAAAAAGACAGAGCTGAATAGCACTCTTCCAACATTTGGTTGATTGACATCGCCCAATTTACTTGTCAATCACAGCCACCACTGAGGTAGGCAGGCGGTGAAATGATCGCTCTGGCAGATGTATTCTTAAAAATGGATTGCAGATGTAATTTCAAGAAATACTTGCTTCTCATCTGATAAAGATTCCCTTTTCTTTTAAAAAGTAGCACGTTCACATCGCTGGCTGTTGTTGAGTTTATAGGCAAATTCAAGTGGGAAAATGCTTATTTGAAGTGCTTTAAGTATTTGCTAATAGGGGAAACCAACCAAATATTTGGTTTGACAGTGCTTTACATTCTATTCTAGGAAAAGAGGGTGGGGAGAAAAAGAATGAGTAAGTGATAACATTTTATACTTTTATACTGTGTAAAATGTATATTATTGTGTGACAAATAGTCCACAGGCATGGAAAGGAAGGTTTCTAGATTTAAATCAAGATTAAAAATTGATGTGATAATTTGGGCAATATATAATAGAATTCTAAAGACACAGCACAGGATTTTAAACCTACAAGCATAGTTCACTTGAGTATATATAAATTCTACGTGCTTTGAAAATGTACGCAATAGCAGCTATATGGAATTTAACAATTATTTAGAAGAGATGCCTGGCACTTCTGTAAAACTGCTTCATTTATTTATTTTTTAGACTTCTATGCGAGTTTGGAAAAAGACAAGGCTGATTGAATGAGTTTCATTAAAGATGCAGCTGTTTGATGAGATGGCATCTTAAAGCAGCCACAACTTTTCTGGGGTTCACACTGAAGCTTGAAAGCAGATGCAGCTGCTTTGAAGAAGTCACTTCTTGCACCTTCTGAAACAACTTTTCCCAATCATTTCTGAAGTTTGGAGGACAGTCTTGTATACCAGGGCCATTCAAAGACACTGTCTTTTTGGGAGGACCTGTGTTGATTGAAATGTTGTGGCCCAGGGAATAAATTGATCCCTGTAATTGCATTCTTTCCAGTTGAGGATGAAATGAATGTGGCTTCCTGATATCAGCTCATACCATAAATGGTTCATGGATCAGGCCATGTATGTTGCATTGTCAGCTTCTTGGATAGCACTCTCTATACAGTCTGACATGAATTTGACTGCAGGGGTTTAAATACTGTAAAAATACATTTGTTCTTATCTGAATTGAGGTCTAGCCAATTCCTGTTGGACTGAAGAAAAACCATCTTCCAATGTTCAAATAGGACTTTCACCTTCCTTCTAAAGAGCTGCAAGGCATTTATCTTTCTGACTTGCTCTTCATTTCACCTAAACCATTTGGATCAAATATTGTCAAAACAAGCTGATTAGCTGATCATTTTAACCTCACCTCTTGGATGTCTTATGCAGAAACTGTTAGCCGGTCAAAATGCAAAATATTAAACAAGGTCACAGTAGTATCTCATCCTCCTATAATTCACAGATTACAAAAGGCATTAAAATTCCGATACCCCATTCATAAGGAAAAGATTATAATGAGAATAGAAAATGGCACAACATTAATTCATTTTGTGACAAAAATATAATGAGAATGGGAAATAGTACAAACATAACTCATTCCTGCTACAGCTATAAGATTGTAATGTCATGGTTCATATCACATACTCAGAAAGAAAGGCAGGGCCAGAGAAATGTTACAGGGTGATTCAGGGTGGTTAATTCTGAATTTAGACATCATTACGGCACATACAATGTCATAAACATTTAACTTCTGTATATATATTACAATTCCCAATTTTCTGTTTCAGCACGTTGGCAACTTTTTTTTTAAAAAAAAGAAGCGTCAATCAACATTTCCTTTGAAATTCTTCATTGGAATCATTGGTTTTGCCCTTAATAAAATGGGTTGCTTTACCCATATTAGTTTGTTACAGTGTTGCATGAAAACCAACGTGCGTACAGAATGTTTTAGCTTGTGGGGGATGAGCATCATCTCTTTTATAGAAACAGAATTGGGCAACTGGAATGGATACACTCTTCTCTCCAAGCAGAACTTGGCAACTGACATTTGAGTGTAATAGGTTAAGGTTCTTGATGACTTTGGAGGTGCCATGCCCCCATCGGAGCCTGAATTTGCAGAGGAAGATGAGATGGAGCTGGAGCCGATGAAGATAAAGGGGTCAGCTTTGTTGGCTTAGGAGGAATGTGGGGAGAAGCAGGCAGAGTCAGACCAGGGCCTTTCAGGCTTGTTGGCAGGGAGGAATGGGGGCAGGATGACCAAAAGAGGGCAATCAGGGAACATGAGGAGTGATAGAGCTCCAGTGATGAGCAATGACTACCCCCTCCTGATCCCCAAGCATGGAGAGTGGAGAGAAGGCGGGAACAGTGCAGGCTGAACTGATGACTCAGGAGGAGAATGCTCTGCCCCTCTTCACAAAGCACACCTGGGGACTGAGCTTTAAGGAGATGCTGTGGGGCACTTGTCAGGAACAAATGCTGAATTCATGGAGTGTTGGGTGCCATTGCCAATGTTTGGAGTTTTCTGGACTTCTTGCTTTATTTCTTGCTTCCTGGATTAATTGACTTATTTTCTTGCCCCACTGGATTTCTTGCTTTGCAGCCATTCTGCTCACAGTGTTGTGCTGGACTATTGGAAGAGACTGTTGGAAGTATGTGTGTGTGCTCTGGGACTTGCCATAAATGCAGGAGCATTTGGGGGAATGATGGAGCAATAAAGGGGCAGTTTGAATTATCAGCTGACTGTGCTGCCTCTGTGCCTTGCCACAGGTCATCCTAGGAGGTCTCCAATTAGCATAGAACAGGGGTCCACAACAGGGGTGTGTTCCATTTACCTTCGCTACCGGTTCACAACAGGTGCTTGCACACAGTGTTTCTGCACATGTGCAGAATGTTTATAATGACGTTCAGGTGGGTGGGCAGACCCTCCCGCTGCCGTTACTACTGTGGCATGCCAGAAACCAGACCACACAAACAAGCCTTGGTAGTACAGCGGTCTAATGCACCCTGTTATTAACACCAGATGCCTGCAATTATTGCAGGTTCGAATCTCACCAGGCTCAAGGTTGACTCAGCCTT
>JANHFK010004586.1:248407-258880 GCA_036250565.1 Sibynophis collaris
TTCCATTATTAATTAATGTGAGTCTTTAAGACGCAGTTTGAACACTGAGCTATCGCTCTCCATAGTGATAGCTCACTGTTCAAGCTGCATATTAAAAAGACTCACACTAATTAGTAATTTGATTCTGCCACACTTTTTCAAAATTTATTCAAAAGATACAATTGTATTGTTTTCACTATGTATATTATTAAATGTAGTAGATTCAGATGGAGAGAGCCCAATTTAGGAAGAAAAAAAATGGATATATATATGTTGTAATTTATCTTAGTCTAAAAGCCTACAGTTTGGGCAGCTATAAGTATACACAGTGTGCTGGACTGTTGAGATTGCAAAGAAACATATGACTGTCAGATCAAATTTCTGCTTCAGCAATGAACCATAAGTACCATTCACTGAAATATATTAATTTCATAAAAAGAAAAATGTTTCATAACATTAGTGTTTATTGATAAGATGTGTGGTAATAAAGTCTTTGTTCATTACTCATCCTGATTTCAATATTTCTAAGGGGGACGTACTTTGCTATGTTTCACCTCAATCATTTTGCCAAAGCTTTTCAGGGTCAGGATAGATGCAAATCTATGTCAAACTAATAACATACTTATACAATTCAACATCTTCAAATAAAAATTGGCTAGGAAATTGCTTTTATTTGCTAAAGCAGAATTTGACAACTTGAATGAATATCTGCATGTATTAGATAGATTATTATTGAACCTATTATTGTCTTTAAGTATGTAAAAAATGTAAAAACCAAAGTGCCCTTGGTCAGCTGGATTAAGGTCAACTGATGCCCAACACACAGTGGTATCCCCCAATCCTTCCATTGCTTAAATGACAAGACATTAAGACTCATTAAGTGCTGAAAACTAAAGTTGAGTGTGTTAATGAAAGAGTTAAGGACATGATAGCTAAGGGAAAAAATTCTGTGGTGTCCCATCACCTTCTCTTACTTTTTCATGTGTTAGGTTATGCATTTACTTCTACCAAAAGCCATGATACATTTTTATACACTTACTATAATGTGGAATGCATTAAGGCAGCGTTCATCTTCCATGAATAGTTCACAGCAAGGACTACATTTCAAGCACTAGGTGGAGCACAGTTGAAAATTAAGTCTCAAATATGCAAACCTGGGCTGTCCTGGAATGTTGGAAGCTGTGTTGGGTGTGTTCCTGTAAGTGTTACAGAAAATGGGAATCCCGTCTGGTAAAAAGTGATGAAGCAAGTTTTATTCCTGTTGACAACAGTAAGGTATTCAGGGGAATACCTGATAGCATTAGGGGAAATCTGATCTAGCTAACTACATTTTATTAGGAGGAAGTGCATCTTCAGCTAGTACAAAAGACAGATACAAGTGAACTCAGATTAGCACTGTCTCAGACAAAGAGCAGGTGGAATGGAATAGAAAGAGGTGACATGGAATATAATGTTAAATCTTGATTTCTAAAGTAATAAAGGCAGGATAAAAATCTCACAAATAAATAAATCTACTGTCTCCTTGTGGTCAGTATGTGATGAGGTACTAATATGACAGTACATTGGTGGATTTGAACTTCCAAAAGTTTTAATGCTATTTTGCTCTATTTTGACCTTAAATTCCGGAACCTCTGGGCAGAGCTGACATGATCATTTCTGATTCCAATATCAGGGTGATATGAATTATCTTGGCTATGCCCAATTTTTCTCTATACAATTGAGCATTTTTTATGTCTCCACATGGATTAGGAAGGCAAGACTCTAATTCAAGGTCTGAGTCGCAAGGGCCAAAAACATTGAGGACCTATATCAACGCATAACATGGTTGTTAGTGTTGAGAGTGCTTGACTGATTAATCCTAGTTGAAGACTCACTCTTTCTTGAACTGAAATGCAAAAGATCTTGATATGTAGGTTACATCAAAATGTGTTTATAAAAAAAACAAATTGTATGATGGTATAATGTTGCATAGTATAAGAATGCACTGATTTTTTAAAAAAAATATATACTTTTGTGGAGAATACTTAAGATAGCTTCTGTATATGTAGAGAAAAAGGGCTAAAAAGTAACTTGTTATTTTTCCATAAAGTTTCATACCCTAGCTGTGAAAATTCTCAATTTATGGAATTGCAGAAAACCATTGTAATACCCCAATTATCCCTGATATGCACAAATGTCTAGTTATATAGTTTAAAGGATTGTGCATAATTAACCAGACAGAATATTCATCAAAATTCTTAATGAACTAGTTTTGTCATAGTTATGTAGAAATTACATTAAGGGGCATACCTGCTTGATTTCCCAAGGAATAAGTCTGAAGATTTAGCTGCATTAAGTTATTCTCTCTATTGCTAATGAGATCTCTTGAGCATTCTTGACTCTCATGAAACAAAACTGTGACCATTTAAGTATAAATGAATTGGAACTAGTAGGCGCATTTGAAAGCAGTCCAAAGACTGAAAATTAAAAGTACATGTTCATTTTGACACTCAGAAAGGTTTATTCAAATCTTGCCAAAACATTATCCAAATTTTCAAAAATTTATATATATGGAGGGAGAACATCAAAAATGTCAGATGTGCAGGAAACCATTGCAGATTACCCTTCAGGCCAAGAATGATAACACCCTAAAAAGTCATAGCTTGAGGATATCATTTGGCAAGTACCGTGTTTCCCCAAAAATAAGATCCTGTCTTATATTTTTTTTGAACCCTGAAATAAGCGCTTAGCCTTATTGCCATGTGTTCAAAAGCCCGATTGGGCTTATTATCAGGGGATGTCTTATTTTGGGGGAAACAGAGTATATACCGCTTCATAGTGCTTTTACAGCCCTCTCTAAGCGGTTTACAGAATCAGCATATTTTTCCCAACAATCTGGGTCCTCATTTTACCCACCTCGGAAGGATGGAAGGCTGAGTCAACCTTGAGCCTGGTGAAATTTGAACTGCCAAATTGTAGGCAGCTGGCAGTCAGCAGAAGTAGCCTGCAGTACTCCATTCTACCCACTGTGCCACCAAGGCTCATAATATGGTAATTTTTCAACAGTGGGTTGTATATCCAAATCAAATCCATTAATATTTTATGACAACTAAATTAGCATTCATTTAATGCCTAATAAAACTAATGTAGATATAATATATACCAAATAAAAATTAAGAGAATAAAATTAAAGAGTCAACCCAACTTTCTACAAAATCTAGCCCTTGGGTGTGGTTAGAAAGGATGTGCAAAGCAATCTGACTTAAGTATCATTCAGATCAGAGAGGGTCTTAACAAGTTAAATGGTTCTCAGCCAGCTCCTTCTTCTCCAAAATATGGTTGTCTGCTAACAGAGGCTGGCAGTAGCGGGAGGAAATGCTGAGAAATGGCAATTGTGATAAGTCCTCTTCCTCAGGCGTTTGGAAGTCCCAGCTGCTTTTAGCATTTCTGTTCATGGAAAAAGAGATTTATTCAACAAACCCCATGCTTGTTGAAAGCCTTGTAAAAAAAATTTAAAAAAATGTTTTTCTCTAGAATTTTATATCTCGTATATTTCAATTTAACTGCCAGTTTGATGAAGACCAAATTGGTAGATCTTGATGTCTAAAGTTCAATTTTGTTAAATGGAATGACTAGGAAGGAGTACAGTTCCTTAATATCCAGTGACTATCAATATATTCAAGCTCATCATCTGATGGTTTTCCTCAATCTTATTGCAATTCAGTCTCAACAAATAAATCCAGAGCTGTTCTTATTGGCCAGCACAAGAACTTTCAAAATATCTCCCGCTGATGCTATAAAGTGGGCTGGGCACATACTCCCACTCCAAAGCAATCTATCTTGAAATCCTATCCCTCCTAGAGGCCCCAGTGGATATAGGGAAAAGGACACAGGGAATGATAATATGCATTGCTCTCCAAACAGAGAAGGAGTTGATTTTCCCTGCACAAAGTGATTTTGCTAAATATGTTTTCTCCTTTGGCATAGGAAAAAAAGGTGTTTTCAAATGACTTATAGTATTGTATTGTACTATAAGCCATCCTAGCATTCCGAGCTAGCATGGGCCAAAAGACCAAAAGCAAGACTAAAAGGTGAAGAAGTATAATAAATATTCCAAAATACATAGAATGCAACAACAGCTTTTTCCAAAATAATTGTATCTTTAGGAAAAAGACAGAAACATAGGGGTGTTGGTGGTTGTGTCTCGTTTTGCTTGAACAAGGCAGCGAAAGAACTGTAGTTTTGAACTGATTTGGCCCTTTCCAAATATAGCCTTTGGATTAGTGCAACATTAATATTTGAATTTCTCCTATATCTATGTTGATATTTAAAGTAACAGATTGCAATTTAGTAAAAGCTATGGGAGTGGTTCTTGAAATGAAGTTACAAGAGGTCTTGATTTATCTCCATTTTAAAAATCCAGAGAAAAATCTAGAATCATTCATCCATTCATTTCCTAGAATCATTGTACTGGCCTATAAATGGTGGATATGGTAGCAAAAGGGTGTTATTGTTTTTTTAATGTTTAATTGTGTTCAGTTTTCAGAAACTGTCTTGACATGTTCCTGCAATTTTCTTGGCAAAGTTTTTCAGAAGTGGTTTGCCATTGCCTCCTCCCTAGGACTGCCTCAAGATCACCCAGCTGGCTTGCATCTAAAGCAGGACTATAATTCAC
Organism: Sibynophis collaris; assembly: GCA_036250565.1. NCBI lineage: Eukaryota > Metazoa > Chordata > Lepidosauria > Squamata > Sibynophiidae > Sibynophis > Sibynophis collaris. Next base: position 253,041 of record JANHFK010004586.1, read on the forward strand.
AATCTCTTGATTTCTAGTCTGATGCCTTAACTGTTTAGACCCAACTGGCTCTCTACCATAAGAGTAAGTTTGTGTTTATATATGACTTCCAACTTTAAAATGATCTGTGCTGCAAAAAATATCTTTAGGATCACATGAAGCATTATCAACATTTGTATTTCTTCATCTCTCACATCATCTACTTCAGGCCCTCCATAAACCAAGGGGAGCTAATCTGGTAAAGCAGAGGGGGAAATATAATACATTTAAATTCCCATCCCACCTTTTAATTTTAAACTTGGCTGTATTTCTCTTTTTCTCCTTTGTATGCTCACCCAAGTTGACTACTTATATGTACAGTCTAAGCTGCTAGCTAGCAACTTACAGCTGGGGCAATACCTTTAGCCAAAAGAAAGCCAGCCTTGTCATGAGGCAAACTAAAAACCTACCGGTATCTTTTGATGGCTAATTGGGGAGATTCAAATGTACAATTTTGGGCATAAGTCTGGCATTAATCTGGATCCTGTTTAAGGTTAGCTCTGGGTTAAGTAAATTCCAAAATGCCCACTCAAATATTTTTAAAACATAAATATTTTAACTCAATCATCTGGTTCATATATGGCACTAAGGTATGGCTGGTTTAACCATGATTAAATGGATCTTTCGCTACATGCGAAACCTAGGAGAATACTAAACCAGGGGTATCTTCTGTAAGACTGAAAGCTACTCTTGTCCTTTGATGGGCAAGCTGTGGGTTGCACTCCAGAAAGAAGTATCTGACTCAGGAGAAAAGCTAAACTTGATATAATTTAATTTTGTAATAAATGTTACTTAATACACTTAATATGCCCATTTTCCAGGTATTTAATGGTTTTTCCATGCATGTAATGAGTTTGAGTTTATTTATATTAACTCAATGGTCCCCCCCCTTCTGTCACTTTAACAATTATCATTTGGCAGCAACTTTTAGAGAATTTAGGAAGCTAAACCAAGATTTTGAGAGGCCATAAATCACCTCAGGTTGGACAACCTACTCAAATATCTAAACCATGGCTTATTAACTGCATGTGTGCTCACTAATTCAAAGCCAACCAAAGTACATTGTGTATGGCTTAGTTGTAGCATGTAAACTTTTCACACCTCTAGTTCACACGGCAGTATAATCACAGATGGTGTTTTTCAGAGGCTGTCAGAGGAGCCGACTTCTCCCTGGGGAAATGGGCTTAAGAGTGCAAGTCTATGTTTTACAGTGAAAAATCTGCATTTCAGACAAGTATTTGAATCTCTGATCAATTAAAATACAAATAATGTTCCAGTTTGTGAAACAGTTTGATCCTGATATGAGAAATCACAACTTGCAGCTCTTAAAAAAAACTTTCATCTTATCCTTTGTCCAGCAGAAGCTGGCTATAAAGAGCCCCTCTTTTCCACTCAAGCCAGAATCATTTTAAAGTGAGAAATATGCCAAACTCAGTTAGGAAAAGGCTAGAACTAAGTAAGACTCATCTGGCAGAATCTCCTAGATTGGAAAACGAGGAGGAAGCACATACATGATCTCTCGCATCCTGCCAGTATCCTGTCTCGAAAGTCTCTTTTTGGAAGGAAAACTAGTCCAAGCAGACATGGGGCCTCTGGACTTATTTATTGAGCATGTGGTTTCCATTATAGCTCCAGGGATTTTAAAACTATGCTGCTTCCAAATATTTTTAATCACGTGAACAAGCCACATGGAAAGTTACTTTGCCTTCCCTCTGCAAAGAGAAGGGATGAGGAGAGCTGAGCTATTCAGATGGTAGATTTAATTTAGAGACATAAAAAGAACCAGATTCCTAAGTTAACCTTACAGACTTTTCTTTTGGTATAGCACAGGATCTACTTTAGGATCCTATGCAACAGAATAAACTTGCATAGGATTTCTGCAGACGTTTTCCAGTGCTCCTATGAATGGGTCTGGAACTAATGGAAAAAACAGAAGCAGATGTTTGTGGTGTTCGAAGCACTATTCTGGACTAATACTCAATATGCCCCCAATCAAGTCACAAACAGTGTGTAGTTACAGCATGTCTCAACAGCACCAAGACCAAGAAATATGGTACTTAACTAGATGAACTGAGAGCTTTCAGGAATGAGTTCATTTAAAATATGCACTAACTAAGATATATTGAATATATCTGTATACTTTAAGCCATAAGTCATATATCAGGACCATAATGATGGGTTTACACAATGCATTAAGCCAGGGCCTCTCACAAGCTACTAAAATGATAACTTATTTGTGCAATCCAACCCAAGTAAAATAAAGGTTTTCATAGGGGTTAGGATGGGCAAGAAATAAATATAACACTTTTCAGTGCAGAAATGTATGCAGTAATACATTTGTAATGTAGATATCACAGGTATATCAAAATTCACAGTATCACAATCACTTGTCTAGGCAAAACAGAAGTGAGTTTTGATAATTTGCTTGGCAGAGTTTGGACAATCTCAAAACTCGCTTGAGACTTCACGCCTCACTTGACCTGTAAGGCCCAATTCACATTTTTTAAATATAATACAGACTACAGTTTCAGAATACTTGGCCTACCTAAAGAAAAATAATAACCAAAATAAACAATCCCAGTTCAATGCCGCACATCTCTTATCTTATCCCATCGATTCTGATGGCTGCTCAATCAATTTTCTTCCATTTGACTTTGTTGCGGTTAAACTCTGGAGCACCTTCAAGAAGTAAATCAGGTTTGTTTCACATTGGACATGATTCCAGTTGATCCTCCATTATGTCTGCATTTTTTCTATAACTACTAAGCTGTTTAAATGCTCCAAGGGTCATACTTTGTAGCCACTGGATCACATTATTTCTTAATTTATCAAAAGTCTACAAAGCAAGCTTCAAAAAACAACTTGTTCTGATATTGTCCAGCATTTAATTGAAGCCTCTTGTGACTCACCTTCTAAATAATCTGTACCAGGGGTGAAATCCAGCAGGTTCTGACAGGTTCTAGAGAACCAGTAGCGGAAATTTTGAGTAGTTCAGAGAACTGGCAAATGTCACCTCTGGTTGGCCCCAGAATGGGGTGGGAATAGAGGTTTTGCAATATCCTTCCCCCAGGAGTAGGGAGGGAATGGGGATTTTGTAGTATCCTTCCCATGGAGTCGGGTGGGAATGGAGATTTTGCAATATCCTTCCCCTGCCACGCACACCAAGCCACACCATGCCCACCAAGCCATGCCCACAGAACCAGCAGTAAAAAAAAAATGGATTTCACCCCTGATCTGTACCCACATGTTGCCCCTTCTTTAAGCAATGGAAATAGGGATAAAATGACTATGAATTTTGCAGGTATTGCTGGCTTCTTCACATTGGCTGGTGGAAACTGAGTCCAACTTCAAATGGAGGGAAACAATACCCAGCAATACCTAAAAAAATAAAAATAAAACAAGTTCTGATTCCAACATCCATTCTTCTCTCTGAAGTTCCTCCAAGCCCATTATCTGAGAAGTGGTATGGAGAGCATTAAACAAGTTGCAGTTCTAGCATTAAATAGTTTAGGTTTTGGTACAAACTGTAAGGGCCAGTTTGGTGTAGTGGTTAAAGTGCTGGCTTAGAAACCAGAAGACTCTGAGTTTTAGTCCCACCTTAGGCAGGGACACCAGCTGGGTAACTTTGGACCAGGCACTGTCTCTCATTACCACCCCACGACACAAGATTGTTGTTGTGGGGAAAATGGGAATAAGAATGAATATTATGTATGTTTACCACCTTGACTTACTCATAAAGTAATAAAGGAAAGATAAAAGTAATAATAATAATAAAACTACTATGCATACCATGACAATTTCCTGACAATTTTTGTTTGTTTCTTTGTTTTGGTATTAATAGCTTGAGAGAAGTAGCTGCTCCTCATCACTTATTTTAGAGTCAGATCCTGGATTATTATTCAGGATGAGAGAATTGCCTTGCTTTTATCTCATGTCAGGCCAACAGAAAAGGAATGATAATATATCCTATTTGATTGGTATATCAAATATGAAAATTATAAATTCTAGATGATTTTTAGCTCTTTATCTTTTTTACCAGTATGCTATATAAACCATGTGATTTCTATAAATACTTGAACGATTTTTCATGAAACAGGAAATTCTGTCCAAGTCCAAAGTTACTGAGGGAAGTTTACCTGTTGACATAAACATGGGTTGGGTTTTACGATGGCAGCAAGGTAATGAGGGGAATAATGAGTCAGAATAATTTATGATGTGGGCAACCTTGCTATATTTAGAAATATGGTAGCTGGATTATACAATGTGATTGAACTGCAAGAATGGTTTGACTTTGTTTTGTGTGATGTTTGATATTAATCTATGGAAATGCTTTAAATATATAAAGCCAGTATGTTTAATAAAGCATCTCTTGAAAAATAAAGCATAGTAATTAATTACTTTCATTTAAATGGCCTCTCCAAGCAACTCTGGGTCAACTCTGTACAATGCAATTCTGTGTGTGCTTTTTTACATACTGCATGTATTTTACCTTGCTGGATCATTTAAAAATTGGCCAATTATCTGCTAGAGAATAAATACATTATCCAGTCATTGTATTTATTCATGATTTAGAGCGCTGAAACTCTGTATGTCTTTGCTACAAGTCAAAACAGAACAATGACTGCAGCCAAAGGGATATCAACCTACTGCACTGATGCATGTCATGTCCTGTATATGCAGGTTGATTAGAAGCCTTCAATTACCTCCAACCATAATTTCAACAAAATAATAAGTAGATCTTGATAAGAAATAATATAAGTAGATTACAGATCTTCTAAAGCATGAGTACAATGAGTGGCATACCTGAAATTTTATCCAAGATGCAATAGCCTTACATTCTTTCCTTTTTTTCTACATATTGTAACAATCATTGGCAGTGACATGCATATCTGACAATAATTGTTTCCAAGGAAAGCATTTGGCCAAATGTAACTGATGATGCTGGCACTAGAAGGATCCACAGTTTTTTATGGGGTACTTATCTCCTGTTCCTTGCTTACTGTTGCAATTGTCATTTTGAGTCATCATGCATTAAAAAATATTGCACACAGATTGCTGTTAGATTGGAGGGAATCACTGGTTATTTTGAAAGGGATAGCTATCCATACAAATGAAAGCTGTGAATAAGTAATCAAATTCATTTGGAGACAAGAAGAAGAAGGAATTCACCACGAAACAGGCATGGTGTAATTGGTTGCATGCTGCTGTAGATTGACACAAGATGGATGCCATAAAAATGTTTTTTTTAAAAAAATATGAATCAGACAAGGAAGTAAGAAAGAGCCTTTGGTAAACAATGAATTTGAAAGACAGAAAGGGAGAAAGTATATGAAATAAGAAATAGGGAAATAAATACATGCGAGAGCATGAAGAAATGCTCAAGAAAAAAATGATCAAGAAATGCGTAGCTGCTTGTGTAACCTGCATGTCATCAACTGACCTCTCCATACCAAACATCTGCCAAATAATTCTTGTTAAAATTAGAACATTAGCTGTGAGTTTTATTTTGACAACTTGGCAAGGATAGAATTTCCATGAAGTTCACCAAAAGCCATGGATCTTCCTCTAAATGTGTTATGTAAAAATCCAAACATACTTTTAATCAACAAAGACTATAATCCATAATTGGGCCACCTTCTTTGATGCCTGTATTGTAGCGTGTTAGGATGTATTGTATGCCAATGGTGGGAAAAGTCAAAACCAAAAGTAGTTGAGACTCTTCCCCTTCCTTTCCTCTCTGTCATTCCTCTCTGTCAATGTGATTATGTCCCTCCCTTCCTTCCTTCCTTCCTTCCTTCCTTCCTTCCTTCCTTCCTTCCTTC
>JANHFK010004587.1:17654-42982 GCA_036250565.1 Sibynophis collaris
GGGGGTAGGTCATTCCAAAGGGTGGGCGCCGCCACAGAGAAGGCCCTTCCCCTTGGGGTCACCAGCCGGCACTGTTTTGCCAACGGGACCCTCAAAAGGCCCGCTCTGTGGGCGCGTATTGGTCTCTGGGAGGGATTTGGTGGCAGGAGGCGATTCTGCAGGTTCTTGTAAACATGTTTTTACATAAGGTCTTTTTATTTCTGTTTAGACATTTTCTGCAGAAACCAAATGGCCATAGTCTGTGATATTATTTTTTTAAAAAAAATTATAGCTAAAATAATCAGAAATCACTACCAACATTGGAGAAGGCCTTTAATACTCGCAAATGAAATATGAGGCTATAGCCACCTTAGGAAAATAGATAAATTTTCATTAAAAAAATATTTTGCTGCTCAACATATAGGCCAGATTGCAGATGTATGCCACTATATCATCGTATCTGAGAATACTGCAACACGTATCTCACCCTTTCTTTGAACTTTTCAGAGACTCAAATTTAAAATGGGTTACAACTCCAGAGTTGCAAGCTAGACCGAGAAGTCAAAAAGATCCCCTAGAAGAAAATAAGGACAAGCCACATGCTTCCTGTGGCCAAGAAAACTAAACAAGGACATTTTTTCCATCCCTTCCTAATAATCCCCACCAAAGATAATGTAAAAAAATTAAGAAATATCCCACCAGAAACAATATGTAGTGGTAGGTGGGATGAGCTCAGGAGATGGAGAGAAGAGATGCTAGCTAGGGAACTACTACTACTACAGTCATGTCGGGAACACTGAAGCACTTCTGGGTTGAAAGGATTGAATGGTGACATCAGTGTTGTCTGGGGTATGTGTAGTTGAGGGCTTCTTTCATGTCCCCACCCCCTTTTAAATTGCCCACTGAAGCGGTACCCATTTATTTACTCATGGTCATCTGCTTCTGAACTGCTGGGTCAGCAGAAACTGGGGCGTGTGACGGGAGCTCACCCCATCCAGCAGCAACAATCGGGTCTTGAATGTGAGCCTGCCAATCATCAGTCCAGCATCTTAACCTCGTGAGCCACCCATGCTCCTACCTAGTGGAACAATAGATAAGAGAGGGCGTAGCCCACAACTGACTAATGGGAAGAGAAAGAAACTCAGAAAGGATCCACCAGAAATAATCAAGCAGTAAAAGAGACATTGGGAGATATGTAGTTTCAGACTTGCAGGATTTTTAAAAAGTAGCCTTACAGTGAAATAAAATTAGCTCATCTGGTTGTGTGTTTCCTGTCTGGACTACCTGGGAAGGATAACAGAAGAAATCTTAGATGAGCATTCTGTTCAAACATAGGTTTAGCTATGCTCACGAACAACCTCCTCTGGTATTGCTCAGATTCCCTGAACTCTAGCATTAATTAGATTATTTAATTAAAAGAATAAATAAAGGGGAAAGCAGCCTGCAGCAGCAACAACAAAAATGTCATCCTCATCTTTATTTACAAGAAGAAAGAGACTGAAGTGAGCAAGTCAAGGAATTGGCAAGGCAGAGCCAGTGAATCTGGTTCCATCTTCTATCCACTAACACGTCTTTATTTATTAAGTAAAAATCAAGAGCCCAAACAATGAACATCTAATAGAACAGAATTAGAAATAAATAAATAAAATTAAAAAGTAAACAGTTATTATCAAATATTATTTTTTCTGGACACAACCCCAAAATTATATCTTAATTGTATTGATCTATTTCCTTCTTACTTTGTTAACAGTTTAGATTACACATTGTTAAAAAGGATCTATAATGAAATCTTTGGGGGTTTTTTAAACGTAGGCAAAAATTAACACAGCACATTTTACTTTTATTATACATTTCTGAATAATAAAATTTTGTGAAGATTGAATCTCATTCAGATCCACTTGTGTTTTAATCACTGAGGTTTAATGGTACAAGATTCTAGAATATGTCCTATTCTTGGTTTATCCTCTATACTTTATGACTGAACAACAGTTTCTATTTGAATTATATGAGGAATAGAATCTTTTTCATTCAAAGGCTTCACTCCCAAAATCAATGGTTCTGTCCATCTAAGCTACGGGTGTCAAACCCGTGGAGTTACACTGCCATCACGTGTCACAACATTTTTTCCTTTGCAGAGCTGGGGTGGGTGTGGTCTGCACATAATGCATCCGGCCCGTGGGCTGTCAGTTTGACACCCCTGATCTAGGCTATCTGAATGGTTCATCTATCTGTACATTCAGACATGAATTTTCCCTGTATTGTTGATTTCCGATCATAAAGAGTTCCAAGCTGTATGTTAAGGGATGGAGAACTTATGGCCTCCCAGGTCTTAGTAGATTCCAATTCCTATCACATTCAGCTTTCCATATTTTAGAGTTGATGAAAGCCATATCATCTGATTGATCACATCTCCTATCCTTGAGATGCTTTGTAGATATGATTAAAAGTAGAACTCAGGGGGAAATGATCTGCAGGGAGCAGAGTTTGGATCTAAAGAAATCTCACTCTCTACATTCATGGATTTAGCTGTTATCTCCCCTGATGCTTGACTCATCTCAAGGGCACCAGTTCTAAGCAGGAGTTTGAATTGGATTTCTCTGCAACTATACTTAACTAAACATTATATTTCCTCCAAAGGTGCTTTTTAAAAAATGACAACTGAATTTTCTTTGTTTTTGTTTTTTTCTTTGAAGATGTTTCACTTCTCATTCAAGAAGCTTCTTCAGGTCTGAATAAAAAAAGCTGAAGAAGAACTGAATAAACATTTTGGGTGAGTAGTGAAATACCTTCTAAGAAAGAAAACAAAGAAAGTCCAGTTGCCTTTTCTTTTTTTAAAAAAAAGCACCTTTGGGACAACCATGACCTGGATGAGTGAGAATCTCCATAGATATTAAACATTACGCTGCTAATGCACCTGTTGCTAAATATAGGGTACTTCTTTTATCAATTACAGTATATCTTTACACCTGAAATGGAGACAAAGTATAAATACAAGAAAAAAATCACTCCTCTGTTAATTACTCCTGTCACATGAAAAATTATGGAAAGGTTGTCATCTTTCAAGCTAACTTAATATTAGGTTTCTCTGCATAATTTCATGAGGCTGTTTTGTCATTTCATGTCAAGTACGTTTTGTGAGGGATGGAGCAAATGTAATGCAATTCACAGACGAATAGCATGCCAAAATCCCATTGCAGAAGAAGAAATAATGATGTTAAAAAACAGTGAAGGACTAACGCGGCCCTCCAATGATATTAAATTTCTGAACGGAAAAGCTCTTGCAAAAATACATAATTTCTGATGGACATAAAGCTAGAGAACCTCAACATATTTTGGTCAGGCAGAGAAACTGGTATTTTCTCCAATTCTCCAAGCCAAGCTGTGTTAACTTCCAAGTCAACAAAGTTATACTAAAATTAAAAAACAACAACACCTTAACCTCTAATCATACCTGTTAAAATACAAAAATATATCAATAGCCAGCAATCTTGGACTGGCACCAAGTGTGCAGGCTGCAAATATTCTATAGCACTGTTAATGTTTTTTCATAGGATTACTGTTTTTAATTCTTGTAGACAGATATGCTTCTGGGATTTAAATTTTATTTTACATGTAGTCTGTTATAGAAATCATATTTGATAGTAAATGATGGTTTAGGTATTATAGAAAGATATGCAGATATATGGATAGAGATATGTACAAGGTAAATAACAACTCAGTGAATAAGTAATAATTCAATGAATTGAAATACGTTTCAAAGAGGAACAGTGTGAAAAAGTGGGGATTTTTTTTGTTGTAAAATTATGCAGGATTAGAGCCATGTTAGTTAGTAAGTGAGGTATGGTGACAAGGTCCTGAGATTTAGATAACAAACAAGAGAACATTTGGAAGAAAAATCCCAGAGGAAGGCAGTGGTAAACTAACTTTATATTCTACAGAAAAGTACTTGGATGTGACTGTGAAGTCAACAGGAGCTGATCTCAACTCAAGAGTCTTGATTTTATCTTTTAAGTACAATTGTCCCTAACGCTGCATCTTAAGCCACTTTTTTCTCTTATCGTTTTCCTTTCCCTTGAATACCTTGCGGATTTTGATTTTGCTGTTTAATAGTAAATATATTAGTTCTTTGACCTGCTCTAGAAGGCTTATCAGTAAAAAAAAAATACAAATGCTTTGACGAATAAATAAACTATTGCAGATCTATTTTTTTTCTCCTTTACACATATTCTTGAGTACAGAATGATTGTCATCTGCAAATCTGGATCTATTTATATTCATATGAAAATTCAGGAAAAATATATATTTTTCACCACTACCAACAGTTTCAAGAGAAGTAACACATTATCTACAACTACGGTCCAGCCAAAATGCATTTTTAATTCAAGCTTCAAACCGTGAAATGAGTGGCAAATAAATTTAATAATAATAATGTAATAATTCCTTCTGAATGGGCTGGCAGGCTAGCAGACATTCTCTTTATATGTCTAGACATAGAGAAATGTGATACCATTTTCTGAGTATGCATTATTAAGTACAGATTAAGCTGCACAAGAAACTACCCCATAAGAGAGAAAGCAATATAGCCATGTGAATGTAGCGCTGGACTAATTAATGACAATAACATCTCAAGGAATGTTTAAATTTGATAAATTTAATGTTCTTTGAGCAGCTTGAATGAATGAGGAGTGGCAGATCGATCTCACATGCACAGATACCCACAGTGGTGGGATTCAAATAATTTAACAACCGGTTCTCTGCCCTAATGATCGGCTGGGTGGGCATGTGACTGGGTGGCATGGCCAACATGATTGGTCTCACCCTTAGGAAATTTCTCCTTAGTCCAACTCACAATAAAATAGCATAATAAAATAGCACTGGAGGCTTTCACGAAGAGATTGAGCTGCCATTTGTCAGAAATGGTGTAGGGTCTCCTGCTTCGACAGGGAGTTGGACTAGATGACCTACAAGGTCCCTTCCAACTCTCTTAATCTATATGATCTGTAAATTTCTATTGTTCCTGTGCTGACTGCATTCCTGTGGTTTTGTTATCGCAACTAAGTATTTGGTGGTTAAATGGTTCTTGGCTGTCTGCCTGGAGCTATTCACTGAAGGGAGAGAGAAGAAAAAAAAATATCTCTTTTACTTTATTCCTCCCCCCGCCTCCCAGTTTTAAAGAGGCTATATTTTTTCTGTTGAGGAATGGCTATGTGGTAATTTTTCTTCTTTTTCTTTTCCCTTCCTTTGGTTAATCACAAATGAGCAGGAAGGTCTGAGGTGTGTGTGAGCTTCTGGAATCGTTAGGAGGCAGGCAGGCAAGCAGCCTTGACTATTCAGCCGGTTCACAGAATTCCACAAAGAGTTAACAAATGGTTCTCCCGAACTGGTGCGAACCGACTGAATCCCACCACTGGATACCCACATACCAGTAGTGGGTTCCTAAGGGTTCTGTCCAGTTTTTAGAACTGGTAGTAACTGGAGTGAGAGGCTCCGCCCACCTGCCCAGACATCATCACCGATGCTCTGCGCATGCACAGAAGCACCACACGCTCCCGTTACGAACCAGTAACGAAGGTAAGTAGAACCCACCCCTGCCACATACATATCTATTCATGTGTAGGTGTTTGTAATGGCAAAGTGCAATATCACTCTGATCTGGCCAGCAATGTTCCTCTTTTTTCACTCATTTAGGGTTAGGATTGACCTATTTGCACTGCAAAGCAACCAGCTAGGCTGGAAGGAGGGGTCAATCAGGGAATTAGCTTTGAATCCTTGCACAGCCAGAAGAGACATAAACCTGACACATGCATACCCTTCAAAGAGTCATGAAACCTTACCTGCTTGTTCCCAAGGGAAGGCAAGCAGGCTGAGAGATTCCTGTAATATAGTGTAGGTAGAAGTCAATAAAGTGGCTGACCTAAGTTATTCACAAGTGACTGACTTGTGCCTGACAATTTGAGATAACAAATATTGGTGTTCTCATCACACTGCAGTGAAGGGAGATTGTAAATTCTCACTTTTTGCTGCCAGCTAGTGATTCCATGGATTCTTGCAGGACAAATATGGCAAATGTTTCCTAGGTAAACTTTCCCAAAAAAAATTCTTCCTGCTTTTGCAATGTTATTCTGTTCCTCACAAACAAGGAAAGGAACAGAAAAGTGTAAAAGAGAGGTGTAATAAATACAAGATGAATGCTTTCTCTAATTTCACTTCCTAAACAGGGAGTATGATAGAAGACCTAGGAAAAGAACAATGGAGCCATTTCTGCTGCTACCCAAAACAATAAGAATGGGGCCCAATCACCCTGTTTCCCCCAAAATAAGACATCCCCTGATAATAAGCTCAATTGGGCTTTTGAGCGCATGGCAATAAAGCCAAGCGCTTATTTCAGGGTTCAAAAAAATATAGGACAGGATCTTATTTTCAGGGAAACAGGATAGAAACACCCATATCACCGAAAGGATGTAAAAATAAATCAATAAATCTTCTACTAATGCCTCTACATATGCCTGAAGCAAAAACATGGCCTTTCCTCCTAGTTTTTCTCTAATGATCACAGTTAACCAATCAAATTGGAAATGAAATTTTCATAGTCATTTAAAAAAAAAATCAGAGCAGGACTTTGTTCATATGTTTTTTTTCCCCTCCATCTCTGTCATACCATACTTTGCTAAGCACTGAGGCACTTAGTGAAAGAATCATCTGGTGACATCACCGTTGCCTGGGGGATGCCCAGTTTTGGGGTCCTTTCATGTTCGTATTAATGAACCCATATATATATATAATTGTTTCTAATACTCTTCAATCCACTTCAGAATTAAAGTATAGTAGAAATGAAAATGTATAGTATAGTAGAAATGAAAATGTTAAAGGTTCCTCTTCATTATTTTTAAAGAAAAGGGGGAAAACACACACACACACACACACACATTCTCTTCACTGACTACATCAGTGCTGTCAAATTCCCGGCCTGCAGGCCAGATGTGTCACATGCTGGCCACGCCATGTCCGGTTTAGTGAAGGGGGGGGAAGTCCCAATACATTACGTGACACCGCCATGATGATGTGAGTTTGACACCCATGGACCTTAAACTAATATGTAGTTTGCCCAAAGAATAGTCTTCTGTTCTCTAGGATGACTCTTTGGCACTATGCTGGCTGAGGCTTTATTCCTGCTACCAACTTTTCAGCATAAACAGGAGTAACGAAAGCACTGAAGATAAAAAGAATTATCTGGGCAAATACTTGCATAGAAGGGTAAAGCAAAAAACTTTGATTCAACTTGTCTTTAAAAGATAAACTTTTTTTTCTTTTTTTCTGCTGGATATAAAACATTCTTAAATGCGAAAACCAAGAGTCTCTATTTTCCTGTGAAATTCCCTATACATGTTATATCAGATTTGATGGCTCCCATGTCTAACATAATTCCTCTGTGTTATTCCATCCAAATAATATAACTTTCAGATTTTTTTTTCATACATATCCATCCTCAAAAGACTTTTTATTTATATCTGGGATCAATGAAGTTAGAACTGTATGAACAAACCTGAAAAAAAAACCACGGAGTTATTAAAGCCAGTTGATTTATAGACGTGGGGAACATAATTTCAAACTTAGAAATGAACTCATTAAACGATGGTTTCAACAGCTCATAAAAAAAGGCAATTTCTCTAATTAAATGATATTGGCTAGTAATTATATATATATATATAATTTACGATATATATGAAATATACGATAATTTCGTATATATATATATATACGAAAACATATACTCAGGGAATACAAGATTATATATATATATAAAATCTTGTATTCACTGAGTCACTTTCATCTTCCTGAGTTTCTGCCACTCATTCCAGTGAATCAAAGAGCAATATAAAGGTGAAATTTCTTCAATAAAATGAACTATTCAGATCCAATTCATCTTTTAAAAGCCATCTTCAAACAAAATTTGTTTTTGAAGCAGGTCGTAAAGTTCAGTACATGATATTTGATATGAAAAACGGTCATATTTGGGACTATTTACATAATTGGCTTTCTCCTTTACATTATAATTAACATTAGAACGGTGGTATAAAAAGAATAAGGCAACATATGGTGGCAGTGGCATGGGGCTTTTTTTCAAGTTTATGTCTTCTTTTTTTAAGAACATGCTTTGATCAAGTGGACAAAGTCTGGGCAGACTATCCTTTTCAAAAGAAAATAATAAAAGAAGGTGATTTAAAACTAGGAGGGAGGTCTAGGAAGTGAGAAGGGGCAGGAAGTGAAGAAGGAGGGAAGGAAATCAGAGGCAGGGGAGCCATATAACTCTATTGGAAGACTAGAGAGAGAAGAAAAATAGCAGTAATGCCATTTTTTATTTCTCATACGTTTAACTTAGGTCTTTGGGATATTATTTCTTAAAAATCTAACCTCAATGAATCCACATCATTTGGATTTTTTACTTTTGAATGTAACAACCATATACACACTAAAAATGATCAGGGAGATTTTCTATAATCTGATAGGTATCAGTGAATGTAATAAGGAGTAGTCAAATCTGGCAAAGCTGCACTTTCCTCTCCTGTGCCTCTTTTACTGTAAATCTCTGAAGCACAGCCATCCTCAGGAACATTTTTATCAAGAGTTTCCAGCAACAACTTTGTGTAACTGATGGGCTTAGGTAATTGCTTAGCAATTTTAGGGATCTAATCAATATTATTCACGTTGGAAAATTACTGGGGTAATTTGCGCTATAGTTTCCATGCAACGTAATCCCAAGCCAATCCCTATATCCAAATCTCAGCAAGCAATGTGCCCTTCGGCTCATCTAGCAAAATTATTAAGCAGCGGCAAATATCAGAAATAAACACCTGGCAAAAACAGGATGCATGGCAAGCAAAACAATTTCTACATCGCAAAAGGCACAGAGACCTCAGGGCTATTGAAACAATATTGGGGTAATTAGGATCAAAAGCTTCCATGGGGAAGATCTTTGGATCAGGGGTAGGATTCAGCCGGTTCGGACTGGTTTGGGCAAACCAGTAGTTACGGCCAGTGGTTGACCCCACCCACCTGTCCTGGCGCTATCCCATCTTATAAAATCACCATGTTTTTGATACAGTGCGCATGTGCGCAAGGCACGCACGCAAGTAGAACTATCCTGTCCTATACAACTGCCATGTTTTTGATGCAGCGAGCATGTGTGCAAGGCTCACATATTTGATTCTAGGCGCACCGGTTGTTAAATTATGTGAAGCCCTCCTCTGCTTTGGATATTCCAACCTTAACCCTAGTATGTACATAACCATAGCATCATAGCACTGGAAAGAGGATGCCAGGCGATCCCTCTTCTTTTCTGCAACATGAAGAAAACAGGTTGAAGGGGGAAGGACTGTTGAGTCAAACTATGTAATAAACTTTTGGAACACTGAATAACTATCATTCCTACCTTTAGATGAATTAAGCTGCAGGAAGTTCCAGTTCAATAAATTATGCAAAATGATGCTTGCAATTCTTATGGCAAAGGATGCACAATTTCTGTCCAAGACCTTTAAAAATAAATCAGACCTAGCAAGATGGCTGCACCATGCATCCCTTTATTTCTGTGCTTTTTTCTTCTTCTTTCAAGTAACTCAACTTGTATCATTTTTATTTATCAGAACAGGAGGAAAAATATTAGCCACACCACATGATACTGGTTTATTTGGTAAATTTATAGAGCCCTCTGTCTCACATTTGTGACTCTTGAGTAGCTGACAAACTTACAAACTCAAAAATTAAAACAAATTGTCCAAAAACATAACAACAAAAGCAACTTTTTAAAACAATAAAAAGTTAATTGAAAGCTTCACTGAAGGAATAGAAATCGCCTTGGATAATGTTGGATGCAACCTAGTGAAAATTGTAATAATCTCAAATCAAGAGACTTGTGTTCTCTGTAAGTATAAAAGCAGCACATGTATATTTCTATTGTTATGAAGATGAGAAATCATTTGAAATGCTATATTATAAAGTAAAAAACCAGGTTAGACGGTAGATAAGCAATTTTGAGAAGTAGTAATTGACTCTAGGTGATGGGAAATGGAGAAAAATGTAAGCATTTTAGGAAAGGAAAGCAATTTGAGCTTGGGAAAAAGGTAGCATCCAATGATTTATGTTAAAAAAGATTCTAGTATCTTTTAAAATTTCTGCTAGCAATCTGTTAAAATACTCAGATTTCGGGGATGGGGGTTTCCTACCAGTTTGAGTTGATATTTAATATTTTAATAAAATAAATTGATTGCTACTCTGGTCATTCTAACTGCTGGTGCTGTAATGCTGGGGTCTCGAAACTTGGCAAGATTAAGACTTGTGGACTTTAACTCCCAGAATTCCTCAGCTCTGCTAGCTGGGGAATTCTGGGAGTTGAAGTCCATAAGTCTTAAAGTTGCCAAGTTTGAAGACCCATGCTGTGATGCAATAAAGTAGTCCCACCTCTGGACCTACCCTGAATAAACAGCCTGACCGCTTTAGGAAATAGAATACAAGAGATGACCAGGCTAAGCCCGAGGATGGGGTCAAATACATCATTAGTCAGGAATTCCTGCATGCCCTCCAGAGATCTAAGTCTAGCCCATCTTTAATATCTTAAATCCCACTCATTTGCCTTGACTGATAATAGCTCAGATTCTTCTAAAGAGCTTAAGCTCAAAATAAATCTTTACTCATTTGAACTGCCTGGATCTCCTGATTTCCCGGGCGCTTGAAATAGGAAAGATGAATAGGAAACGCTGACACATAGTTTTGCTATCTGATATATGCTTAGAAATAAATGAAGTGAGTGATATCTTTCTTCTGTATGCATTATTTTCTCCTACCAGCATATTTCCATCAGATGTAATTCTGCCAAAGATGATAGACTTTTAGAGCTGACAATTTTATTGTGAGAATTAAACATGAGTTTAACTATCTCCCTTGATTAAAATTGCTTAACTGGGGTTATGCTTCCCACTTCCCTGTAGGAGAAGAGCAGGCAGATCATGGGGCAGAGTTAAACATGTCATCAGCTTAGAGTTGTTGCATTCCCACGAGTGCTCCAAGTCCAACCACTCCTGAATTCCATTGACCCTTATCTGGCACCAATTTAGTGTTGACCAGATTCTTGTATATAGGCATGAATAAATCTTCTATGCTGCAAACGGGTACTGATTCTTTGTATCTGACATTCCCTTGCTTCCTCCTAATGAGTGTAATTTAGACCAAGGCTATTTACTTCCCAAATATCATCAAAAACAAAACTTTTTTTCATAGTTCTTTAGTTCCATCATTTTTTTTAAAAAAGAAAGTAGATAATGCCAATATCAAGACTTCTTTTTTAAACGACACCCTTCACAACGCAAAGATTTTTACCCATCAGAATTTCTCATTCCTTTCTCCCAGCTGCCTTGTAAATTAAATAGGAGGTCCTTGTGACCTGGGAGACCAATTTTTTTAAAAAAAAAATTTTTGCCAAGCTAATTTTTTACATGTTCTCTTTATGGCCCAGATTCAACAATTAGAAATAGTTTAGTTTAGTTTTAGTTTTATTTAAATTTGTATACCGCCCTTCTCACTTCCGGGACTCAGGGCGGTGAACAGACATTAATTAAAACAGTATTACAGTAAATAATAAATAAATACAAATTTTAAAATATTCTAAAATCATTAAACAAATGATTTTATAGAGAGGAATAGAGGAATCAAGCACCCTTCTAAAGAGCAAAGCTGACAAATGCCTCTGTGTTTCTCCACATTGCTTAGCATTAATTTCCCCTTTAGCTTGAATAAATTTAAGCTGTAAGAATGAATGAGAGCCGCAACAAGCCAGTTGAGAAAATGCCCTTAGAATATCACAACATGCCAACTCGCCAACGCCAAAGTTAGACAAAGGTCTCTGCTAAAAAGCAAGGTAATGAAAAATGTCAACCTGTGTGTCACAACATTGCTACGCAATCCTCCCTGGTCTTTTGTACTTGTGTCCTGAGGTCAGACAGGAGTATTTAAGTCAAGAGGACTAGAGGGGGGGGGGTGTCAAAAACAAAATTTGCCATTCCTCAAACTCCCTGCAGACTTCTATTAAGTTGGAATGAGAAGCCTATATTTATTTAGCTATTTGGATGTTGCAGAGGTTTCTAAATATATCTGTCTCTTTGCAATAGCATAGTGTAGCAAGTTCTTTATTCCATGAACCTCCCCCATCCTCACCTATGAAACATATGTACTATCAGGTTTCCCTTATTAAGTGGCCCTGAATTAGCTGAAATTTCCCAGATATTGAACATTAAAGAGCCCGGTTTTTAATGAAGAATCTTGATTATATGGAAGACATTTCAAAATGTTGATTTCTCTGGAACCAAATTAAAATGAGTCTATTACCTACATCCCTTTTGGTTCTTTTTCCTCTTAGTTCTTTTTCCTCTGGGTGTTTTCCTACACCTAAATGGGAACTATGATTTCCATTTTTCATGCAGAGTTCTAGACCAGTATTGGTGAACCGTTTTGTCACTGAGTGCCGAAATGGGAGTGTGAGCGGGGAAGCACCAGAAACCAGCAGTTTCCGGTTTCCAGTGTGCGCTTGAGCACCGGTCACCTGATCTTCCAGTTTCTGGTGCACATGTGCAGGTGAAGACCAGCTGGCCAGTGTACTTGTGCACGCTGGAACAGCAACGGGCAATGGCTGGCGTGCCCAGAGAGATGGCTCTGTGTGCCACTTCTAGCACATGTGCCATAGGTTCACCATCACGGTTCTAGACTGTGGTTCATTACTGATATTTTCAGCATTGCTGCCTTGGGAAACCCTAGATCCCACATCTAACCATCCATATGGCTACCACCCTCACAAACACATACACATACACACAGACAATATGTATATTATGGGTTTCTCATTCTAGAAGTGCAGATTCCACCATTAGCATAAGAATATTTCGGTCTGCCCAAAGGACAACTCTATGGCTCCCAAACATGATTTAAATATTTTTCTGCCTCATCCATTATGAGCGAGATGCAAACTTATTTGCAAGTTGGCAACTGTGCGTTTCAATGGCAATCGGTCAAAATGTGAAGGAGACTCTTCTATAATGCAAGGAAGAAAATGGCCAATAATGCAGGTTGTTTTTTGTTTTTTTAATGCCGACGAATATCCTAAATTATTTCTCCATGGAATTATTGAAAGCTCCTGATGTGAAAATATTTTGAAGGACTCTGAGTAGATTTTAACAAGCCAAACATGATTGAGATATAAGCTATTAAGTGGAATAATCACTTATTATTCTGTCATTAAATTGCCACTGTGGGCTCCAGTCAATTCCTGACTATATTATGAAGCTTCTGAATTGATGGCAGAAATAAAATGTACTGCAATAGTCTGGTGTGGATACATATTAAAATATGACAAGGTTCTTTATAGAAAGAATAACAGTTGATATGCTAATGAATCAATTTTAAAGGTGCATGTAGTAGATGTAGTCCTTACTTAATGACCAGCAACTGTTTGAAGTTGGGGAGCCACTGTAGAATGGTACATACACCTGGTCCCCAAAGGTATGGCCATTGCAGTGCCCCCACAGTCAAGTGATCAAAATTTGGACGTTTGGTAACCTATCCATACTTATCACTGCAGAGATACTTCAAGTCCTCCATCTGTCTGTCTTCCTCCATCTCTGCATAGCCCTTAGACTTTGATAAATTTAGAAGTAGAGTGGACTTATGGAAAGCTACAAAAGATCAACCCTGGATGGAACCTGCAGAAGAGCTGGCACCTGGCCACAAAGAAAACTGGGAAGCTTGGAAGTGGCTAAGTAGACTGTAGGGGTATAAGATCAAGAGATACCTTGATTAAATGGGGATACTTGGTGACCTCTGCCTACTGTGAATGTGGAGATCTGCAGACTACCACACACATGTATGCTTGCCCACTACCCCCCCACCTCATGGTGCCCTGCCCAATGTACTCTTGAGGACCTTATGAACATGCAACATAATGCAATCAATGTTGCACGCTTCTGGGCAAGCACTGCCTAAATTAGGATTTTACACATTTTATTTTTTTTGGTCTTATGTTTGTACTTATTCCTGCACATAAAACTTGAATAACAATGCTTCTGACATGAATAAATAAATAAAGCAGCCCTTAGTGGTGGTGATGATATTAGGGTTGTAGTAGAGACCCGGGGCATTCAGCAGTCTCAGCTGGCCACTGCCACTAAGGAGTGCAGCCAGAAGGACAGAGATTGGGTGTGAAAGGTAGGTGGGGAGAGTTGAAGAAGAGGAAGAGCCTTGTCTTACTGAGAATCAGAGCTAGAAGGTCTCGAGCCAGCAATAACATGGATCAGGGTGGGTTCTTGCATAGAATTTGGTAATCAATGGCAATAGGGACTACCAGGATTTCCATTCGTAAAAAAATGTGGTCATATGATATTACACATGATGACCACATTGCTTAGTGACAGAAATTCCTCTTGCTGTTAACTGAGGACTACCTGTAATTACCTAGGGCAGTGATGGCTAAACTTTTTTTCTTCAGGTGCTGCAAGCGCGTGTGAGAGAAATGGAGCATGCGCGCACATGCCCACACCCATAATGAAATGTGCACCCTGTCCCCCTGTGCATGCACATATGACCATCCCATGCTACCCCGCCCTCCCGCACATGCACCTGTGACCCCCCGCACTCCATTTTGGGCCTAGCAGGTCTGCCTGAAGCCTTCGGAGGCCAGAAGCAGCCCATTTCCGGACTTCTGGTACTTCTGGTAGACCCGTTTTTTGCCCTCTCCAGGCTCCGGAGGCTTTCCTGGAACCTCTGGGAGGGCAAAAACGGCCCACAGAGATGGCTTTGCATGCCACCTTATGAGTGTATGCTTTAAAGGGAGAATGAATCAGACAGAAGGCTGAACAAAGTGCTTCATTTTCTCCTGGATGACCATCAGTGTATTTGGATTCACACTATCCCTTATTGACTCCAGACACCTCTTCAATTAAAAAAGGGAAGTTATCCAAATCATGTAATTCAACAGTAAAGCCTTATGGCCTGCTGAGAGCCAGAATGGTCTAGCAATAGCAATAACACTTAGTCTTATATACTGCTCCATAGTGCTTTATAGCACTTCTGAGTGGTCTACAGTGTGAGCATATTACCCACAGCAGTTCTGGGTCCTTGTTTTATAACCTCGGAAGGATGGAAGGCTGAGTCAACCTTGAGTCTTTCAGGATCGAACTCCAGGTCTAATGGTTGACATATAGGACTAGGAATAGAGAGAGAGATTCTAGTCCACCATCAGCCATGGAAGTTCATGGTGACTTTGGGCCCATTGTTTCTCTCAGACCAACTGAGTTTACAGGGCTGTTGGAGAAAACAAGATGGAAAAGGTAGCACTATAAATACCCCCTTGAGCTCTTGATGAAAAGCTAAATATAAATCTGTTAAATAGGTAAGTAGCACAAGCTACCATGGAACCCAGCTGAATAATATAACCACTGTCCTAGTAGAGACAGTTAGGCTTCTAACTCCCACTTCAAGCAGTTATGGAATAAGAATATCATTGATTTATGATTTATTGGTTGAGAATTTAATATAGTCCTGCTTGTTTTTCTGGGTAAATTGGATATTAGACAAGAGAGTTCTGAATTCAAATTCAAGCAAGAAGTGAATTAAGGCATGATCATTTTCATTATCATCTAAAAATATTCATAGATATATAGTTGATTTCTAGAAAACTGTCCTCAAGTCATCAAAGTTTAGGTTATATGGGTTTCCTGAGAAAACTCCCAACATAATTGTGTGGTGAAGATTCATCTACATATTTTAATATTAAAATGAATTATTAATCCAGCACCATGGGGAATCCATCATTATTTTCTCTCACCATTTCTTTACCCCCCCCTTTTTTTTTGGCAATGCAGCTTGCAAAAATACAGAAGATATCCTAACTCCATCAGAAACACCGTATTTTGTCATGCTAAACAAGTCCATTCTAGGCCCTTTCAAGTGGAAACAATGCTATGCCAATTATACGTAAGAAATGTGAAGGCAGAGTGCCTGGCTCTCCACTGACATTTTGAGGTTGCTATGGCAATTACTCATCTGTAATTCAAAGGAGAGAAACAGGATTCAGCATTTCTTCATGTATGAGAAATAAATGTGTTTTAAAATTGAGCTGACAAAATGTGGCACACCATTTTTTATGAAGCTGAAGCATGACTTTTTTTTCTAGATACACTTATATAGTTTATTACTCATTTACACAAGTGGGAAACGTGAGAGGTAATTACTAACATACTATTAGGCTCTCATCTATACCTGGCAAAATAATGGAATTCATTATTTGAAATCAATCTTAATTGATTTTGTGTAATCTATTACCCATATACTCTGAAAGCCACAAGAGAGACTCATCCACAGAACTCCATCAGATGCTCACTTTTCATGACGGTTGAATGGGAAGGACCCAGAATTTCATATAAAATAGGTGGTTCCCAATCCTTTATAAATGTTTTAAATAAATTGAATGAATAAATAAATAAAAGACTATTTGAATAGGCCTTTACAAAGCGTGTCCACCTCATCATCAGGAATCAAGCCTGGTTCCAGGAAAACTTTTAACTTTTCAATAAAATTATTATTTTTCTGTTTGGTCTACTGCAGGGGTGTCAAAATCAATTTCATTGAGGGTCGCATCAGGATTGTGTTTGTCCTCGGGGGGCCTGAGTGCACATGGCCAGAGTGGGCCTGGCCAAATTGACATCACTTGTGTCAGGGGTGCCAGTGGTGGCCTAAGCACTCTGCCAGTGAAAATGGGCTCCCAAGCTCGGTTTTCAGCTGCGATGGCCTCCCGCAACCCTCTGCCAGCAAAAACAGAGCTCCAGAGGCTTTCCCGAGCTCCGTTTTTGCTGGCAGAGGCACCACCGGCCGGTCCTTTGCTGTTTCCAGAGTGGCCCCACAGGCCAGATCTAAGAGCCCCATGGGCTGGATCCGGCCCCCGGGCCTTGAGTTTGACACCCTGGTCTACTGGATAAGGAGCTGAGTTCTAATCTGTCATAAACACAAAAAGTAGCTTGCTAATTGAAAAAAGACTGTTAAATAGCTTGGTGAAGGGACAAAATGCAATTCAAACCTACTAAAAGAATGTTTTGAATACTGAATATTTTCCTTTTTTTTTTTTAATATCGCAATCGTATATAGATAAAACAAAAATGTCTATTCCTAATTTTGTTTCTGAATGGGGGACAACTAAAATTAGGAAATGTTGGAGTGAAAAAAACATCTAGAATCCGACTCAAATAAGGAATTCTTAGAGTAACCTAAAATAGTTTTATTACCTTAATTACAGAGGCTGAGTCAAAATGGATGGAAATGACCAGTGAATGGAAAAACAATGCTCCTCAAGGCGGTTTTAACTCTGTCTGCGTATTAGGAACATCATTTGCCATGCCACATAAACCATGATGCCGTTATGGATGTTCAAATCAGAAACTGTGGCATCAAAGCTGTAAGAAAGCTGATGGGAAGTGAATATGTGAATCACTCATGGAAGAGATATGATGATACTTTGCTTCTTCCCGAAAAGTTTTTGGTTTGTTTGTTTCCAAACAAAGTGACAACAGCCTAACAGACAATGGGCAAACTTTATTAAGCCTGATCTTAAAAGATATATATGTCAGGTGATCCTGGCTTCCTCTAAGCCAGCCCTCTGAAATGTAACTTGTTTGAGATTTCAATGTTCCATGCAGATCCTACTTCAATTATTTAAAAGAACTCTTTAGATAATTACATTGCAGAAAGGACTACTGCACAATCAGCAAACAAAAGGACTTGCTTTAGAGAGAGAGGGATCCTCAGTTTTATTTAAAGTGGGGGGGGTCGGGTGTGAGGTCCTAAGACTGGACAGAGAAATATGGCTGGAAATTCCCCCTCCCATGAGTGTGGGAAGAATAGGGGAGGTTTTGTTCCAAACTATCATTTGAGACACTCAAGGCCAAAATCTCTTACAAAATGGTATGTTAAAAGGTGGACTGTTGGAGAGACAAATCAAAACCCAAAACAAAGCAATTCAGCAAAATAAATAAATAAATAAATGTTTAAACACACACACACAGCTGAATAGGTGAGAGGGGGTTGTGATATGAGCAAGAGAGAAGCATATGCATATAGAAAAATAGATTAATTTTATGAATAGGCATCTTACTTTATAGGAAATTCATTTTGATTCATTGTTATTACAGGAATTCAATTACTACTACTACTACTACTACCATCATCATCATCATCATCATCCCAATCTTGTATGTGAGAGTGTATAATATGTACACTTATTATATACTCAGACTGGTTGGTTGACAAATATTTACATGATTGACTGCAGTTTGAATTGGCAACTTAATTAAAATGTGGGGACACTAGCCATTGCACATGCATTTTGTTTGTGTGTATAATTTGATTTCTATTCTAATATGCTGGGTGAGGAGTGGTCTTCATTCAGGGTCATCTTCCATTCAGGTATAGATACTGTTGGTTTTTTTTAACTCTACTTATTTCCTCCACAGTAATACTTCGTTTATATATTTTACCAACACATTTATTTTTTCAGTCCTTTGTTTTTATATGAAATCTACTATTCAAACATGAGGTGTGAGAAAAAGCAACAGTCACACTTCTAAATACACCAGAAACGGAAAAGCAGAGGCTGTAGCGGTGGCATTGTATTGGATTTCCCGAAAGTTAAATATATTTGGGGTGCTACATACTACATATTAAAAATAGACCTAATTGGGACAAAATGGGAAGTACAGCTGAACATTTTGTGAACTTTGTATTCTATGCCTAGTCATCTAAAAGATTAGCAAGTCTAAACATGCCCTGTGTGAACCAAAGGATAGCTACAGTGAAAATTTAAATTCTATTCTGTGTCACTATTTACAAGTCTCCTGTAATAGCTGAAAATGCAAAGGATCTTCAGGCTGTAGTAATAAAAGTCAAGGAGCATAGTGAGAAAAAAAATCAGACTAAACCTAAATATAAAGAAGAATAAATTAATGACAACAGGTATAATAAACAGCCCTAGAATTGGCAATGAAATATCCAAGTGGGTAGACAGTTTCTAGAATCCACATGAACAGGATGTTTTTTTTTCTTTTTCAGCATGACAACATGACAAAGAGAAGTAAACATATACACACAATCCGTGTAATTATATATGAGACTTCTACGGGGGTACGGCAATAACTGGATGTCCAATTCAGCTATCCAGGTGATTGACTCTTGTGTTGCTTCGGGCAGATCTTCTAAGGAACCAGAGAACACACATAATGGGCAATCTTGCACAATATGTTTAGTATTAGGAACGAAAGTCGCCCGTATCCATAGCATCCTACAAATATTCTCTGGGTAGTGCTAAACGGGTAGATAGCGATCAGATGCAGCCATACTGCCCTCCTCATGGGGTCCCATGGTCATGACGAACAGAAGAGTACATAAAACACCATCAACAGCAAAGGAACAAGACTTCAAGAAATACACTGCAGACTAACACTTGGGAAAGAAGCTCTGCAGACCCTTGGAAAGATACTCATGTACCATGAATTGTCTGTACCCACAAGATCAGAACTGTGCAAGCCACAGTAGTCTCTCTATACTCTATTTAATTAGAAGTTGGACTTTAAAGAAGCAGGACAGGAAGAGCATTGAGAGTTTTAAATTTTAGTGTTGGAAAAGAGAACAGCATAGACAGTCAAAAAAAAATATCAAAACAGATCATTGAACAAATCAACCTTGAATTCTCACTTGAAGAAGTAAATATATACACACAATCCACAATCCACTTGAGAATTCCCTGATCGGGCTCCAATTATCCTCCTTCAAACATATTATGTGAAGACCCAGCACTCACAAGAAAATCATAATGCTGGGAAAAATGGAAAGAAAGAGGAGAACCAACAGCAAAGCCTATTAATTTTACCAACCATTCAGTGGTGAGTTGCTACCAATTCGGTGTAGATCTTGTGAACCGCTAGTAGCAGCAGCAGGAGGCTCCACCCACCCGCATGTCCTCATGGATGCTCTGTGCATGTGCAGAAGCGCCATGCACACTCCCGTTGCGAACTGGTAGTGAAGGTAAGTGGAACCCACTTCTGCAACCATTTCTTTACAGTGGGTAGTATCAATCCCCCCCCCCCCCCAATCTTCTGTGCATATAATAATCCTGCTTTAATAATCATGTAATGAAGTAATCTTCCCTGGCTTTTTCTGTGAATCCATTAGTCCCCAAAAGAAAGAAAAAAATAAGGCTTCAATTGAATATTGATGTCTGTATCAAATGGTTCAGTATGAATTCTGAATCCATTTTTTTTTTAGCTTTGTTATATGTCCACCAAGCATGATAAAATGTCCCTTGATGTTTCCAACATATTTTTGAAGCGCCTTTAAAAATTCTAGAGAATTTATCTGGCATTATGTGCCAGTGATGCATCATTTTATAAAAATTCTCTTCAAGATCATCACACAATGTAAATTTCAACCCTTTAAACCACATATTTTCCCACTGTATATTATAGTCAAAATTCTTAGCTCACATTATCATACATTTTTAAATCTGTTCTTCCTCTGTTTTAAATTTCAAAAAAAGTTTATACATTGTGGTAATTACATGTTCATCATCAGTACACAATTGTATTTCAAATTCTGTCTTGATTTCCTCCACAATGTAAGTCTTACTTTACTCCATACCATAAGTGGATGCACCATTAGAGTTAAAGGATCAGTTAAAGGACAGATCATATTGGAGAAAAATCTCTCTGTGTAGTTTCTAAGTGTTAGCACAAATTTGATAACCCATTTATAGAGCAAGACATTTTACTCTGCCTTTTGTTGGGCCATATAGCTTTGTCCTAAAATAATTATAATATTGCAAAGAGAGTAGCTGCAGTATTTGCAAAGAATATATAGTTTTATCAATACTTTAAAAATAGAATGCAAAGCTGCAATAAAACTTATGTACCGTTTTATTTTCTGCTGCATTTGTACACCCAAGAGAGCTAAATTTCTACTGATTTGCATGCTTTTACGCACTGTTAACCTGCCTGCCTGTAAAACCACCTGTATTGTGAGCCTGTGAATATGGCTTTACATCCTGCACATTTTTAAGTAAGTGAAGATGTCTAGGCGTCAGGATACAACTGCTTCCAATACTTCTTTTATTGGACCTATAAAATCAGTATCTTAGAGTTTGCAACATCTGCAAAAACACTTCACCTTTAGTGGAATTCACGGGAGCAAACATGATAGCTGAGAAAGACTGAAAAGTGATCATCTGAGGGTTTTAGAGAGGCAGATAAATGAGCATTATTATTTATGGCTGACATTTTGACATTATTAATTTCTTTTCCATCTTGCCTGTTTTTGCATCTCATACCATTGAATTGACTGCATATGCTACTTTGATTAAAAGCTAAACCCAGTTATTTGCCACCTGGTTCCAAAGACCTGATGATGTCATTTGGATAGGTGTAGCAAGTATATTGTGTAATCTCATACAAATCTACTCAAAAGTAGGTCTTATTGCTTTCATTAAATTTTACTTTAAAGTACATGCAATCACCTTCTGCAAAAGTTTAAATATCTGGTTCTGCCAGTTGGTTTAGGGTCTCAAAAGAGAGACTTCACATTGGGGGTGGTTCATAGATTAATAACAAATCCCCCTCCTCCTCCACCTAGCCTTCTCCCTCCCTCTTCATATTTTAGCTAGGGCTATGTATTGTATTTTGTATTTTTGTAGGACTTTATATAGTTTTGTCATTTTAACATTGTGAGCCACCCAGAGTTACCCTGTGGTAAGATGGGCGGCCAATGAATTTAATCAATTGATCGATCAATTATATAAAAATATAAAATAAATAAAACTAATATCCAATTAGGGGCAGGTACAATATTTTCTTTTGATGTACAAATGTCAGCCAGGACATTTGATAGATCTTGGTGGTGTTAGGCTGATTATTTTTGCTCAGAAGAATGCTAACCTTGTGATATTAATGTCCAAAGTCACTTGATGTATTAAACTTATACTTGTTGTGTAGCACAGACAAGATTCTGGAAGACAGTTCATTAAAGAGCAGAAGTCAAAAAAGAATCAAGAATCAAGGAAGAGAGTATTGAAATCAATGAGAAATAGAATGCCAATGGAAGAACAAGTTGTAATATAAATATTGTACATGGAGTCGGCTTAGCCAAAGAGCTTAAAACATTTTCCATTATAACTGGGCCTCTTTGAGAGAGGGTATTCTTCACATACTGAACTAAGATCCAGTTCCACAGATTGAAACTACCTACAGTTTACTTTCTACAATTCCGTTCCAGACAGCCTTATATTAGTTCCAGGCTAAGTTAATTAGACTTCCTGAAATCAATAGATAAGAAATCATTAAAAAGTTGCCTCATTAACTTCAATGGAACCCAACTGCTGCTCGCTTAGTTTGGATCAAACCTATAACATTTGAGGGATAATGAGTATTTGGCATGAATATTCATCTCCGTGTTGATTCACATAAAACTATTTTAAGACTGAAGAAGAGCTCTGAATAAAGTAATAGCTACAAAATACATATCCTTTGGATATTCTTTAGTGTTTTCCATCACTTTTGAAAGGTAAATACCAAGCAAAAATTAACACATCCCATGTATTATCAGGGTTAAAAAAAATCACTTTTTTTTTTGCAAATACTGTATAAAAATAAGCCAAATGCTACAGGCGGCTTTAGTTTGGCATGCAAAATATCTTGTTCTATGTTCAAATTTCAAATCCAAGTCTTGGGTCATAGATTGCAGAATATCATTGTAGAACATCAGCACACTGTACTGTCCACAACAGCCTACAAAATAAATATCAATTGTAAATTAAAAGTTATGTGCATGCCATCATTGAGAAATATTTTAATCTCAATGATCATATGATCTAATTCTAATTGGCTATTTTATTTGATCAAATCTGCCTATTATTCAGAATTTGAAGAATTATGAGCATAGTGAAAAATGTTGAGCTGTTGAAAGTGAAAAGCTGTAATTTTTGAGATTTGTTATCATATTGATAAGATTGAATTAATATAATGCTAGATATTTTAATGGATGGATAACATAGGCATGTATATATCTAACCATATAGTGTCTCTAACAGGAGGACATTTGCCTAAAAAGATGCAAATGTTAGGATACATGCCTACAAAACCTTTTTTTCCCCATATAGCTTTTTAAAAAATGAATTGATTCAATAGCTGCATAACTTTAGAATTAAGAAATAGTACTATATTGGGCTGTTAGTACTGCATCTTGAAAAATACATATTAAAGGCACAGATAGCAAAGGGGTCCCACTAGTACTCCCAACGGAGAGACCCTTGGAGCCCCTCCAAAATGTATAACTGAACTGTAATTGTTAATGTGCAGAAGGGAATACTTTTAAATACATAGGAAATCGTCATACTCACTGAATTAAATAAAATTAACTCTCCTTCTATATATCTGTCCCCAGGGGTGAAATCTACTTACCTTCCCTACCGGTTTGAAAGTGTGCATGCCACCGCCTGATTTTTGACCCTCTGCACATGTGCAGAAGACTTTGCACATGTGCAAAGGGTTAAAACCAGGAAGTAATGACATCCGGGCTGGTGGGCAGAGCCTTGAGCTGCCGCTGCTACCACTTCACCAAATCATGCACCCCCACCGCTACTGGCATGAGCGAGCTGGACAGTCTGTTCCACTGTCTGTTCCCCTCTTACTAGACCTGGTCACGTGTACTTTTTGGCTCTCACATGATATTTTAAAAAACCAAATATGGCTCTTGGACCAAAATGGTGGTCTAACCCTGATATAAAGATAGATAGCTGTAGGAGGTTACACACTTGGATCACATACTTTTATCATAGAATTATGGAATCATAGAATTGGAAGTAATCTTAGAAGTCATCTAACCTCCTGTTCAGTGAAAACTCCACTAAACCATCCCTGACAGATGATCCTCCAGATGCTGTTTCAGCAAAGGATGTTCCAGTGCCTGACAGCTGAAATAGTCCGGAAGTTGCTTCTGATGACCCATTGGCTTTAGACCTGCCCCTGGGACAATAGGTAATAAATCCACTCCTTGTCTATGGAGATTCTCAGTTATAGAGGTCATGGTTTGTCTCAAAGGTGCTTTTTCAAAAGGCAATTGGACTTTCCTTGTTTTTCCTTGAAGATGTTTTGCTTCTCATCCAAGAGCTTCATTACTGAACATCTTCAAGGAAAAACAAAGGAAGTCCAGTTGCCTTTTGAAAAAGCACCTTTGAGACAAATCCACTCCACCTTCTGTGCGACAACCTTCCTGATAACTCAAAACTGCTCGCTTCAGGAATTTTTCTTCTAGGCTCAACATTTAATGGGCATCTTTATTTATTTTTTTCTCATTGATTTCTAATGCCTTTTCCATTTTGATAATTCTCTCCTGAACCTGCTCCAATCTATCATTGACATTTTGGAACCGGACACCAAACTAGACACAAGTACCTAAATAGGCCTGACCAGGGCAAAATTGAGAATGGTTATTTTGGGGGATCTGGACTCTATGTTCCTGTTAATATATCCAAAGGAAGCATTTAGATGGGTAGGAACTGTATAATATTACTGCCTCAGGTTTAATTTTGGTTGAAAAAGAGACCAAAATTGCTTTTACATTTGCCAGATGAGCATCACTCATCCTACATGGTTTTCCTACTCAGATGCAGAACCTTTTTTGTCTTTTAAATTCCATCCTATTCTGTCCACTGTTCAAGTATCTATCTAGGTATGTTTTCATCTTCTCTCTTTTCATACTGTATAAAGTTGTAGCCATCTCTTTCAGCTTTGTGTCACCTGTAAAACTGAATCAGCATTCCCGAACTCACTCATCCAAATTGTTGATAAATATTAACAAATATTAATATTAATAGTTTATATTCATATAAACTATTGTTGAATAGTGTAGGGGTCATAATTAATGAAGCGTTAATAGGTGTGCTCTTTCTATCAGCCATTTTGGATTATTTCAAGTGTTTCTCTCTTTTTTAAAAAAAAATCTCTATTTTTATACCTTGTCCAGAGTTGCTTTTTTGAGAGATAGGCAGCTATACAAATTTGATAGCTAGCTAGTTGACAGAAAGACAGACAGACGATGAGATGGATAGATAGATAAGTAGGTAGGTAGATAGATAGGTAGATAGAGACAGACAGACAGACAGACAGAAAGAAAGAGAGACAGAAGGTGAGATAGATAGACAGAAGGTTAGATAGATAGATAGATAGATAGATAGATAGATAGATAGATAGATAGATAGATAGATAGATAGATAGATAGAT
>JANHFK010004587.1:91466-103275 GCA_036250565.1 Sibynophis collaris
ATGAACTGTTTCCTGCCTCCAGGGGTCTCTGGGGGGGGGGAGGCTCCTAGAAAGCCTCTGCTTTCAAGGGCACATTGAATTATGGGTGTGGGCATGTGTGCCCGCGGACCACCCCCCACTCCCCCCGCTTTTGGCATGTGACGGCAAAAAGGTTAGCCATCACTGGCCTAGATTAACCAAGGACATCCACCCAGGCAGGGCTAGACAAGACCGCTACTGAAATGTCACACCATACACATTGTGGTGAGGTATACAAAAGTTTGCCCTCACAAAGCCGGCTCGATTACTCAACGCCGAAGGCAAAAAGAAAAAATAATAATAATAATTCCATAACCTCTTTTCCTCACAAGTAAAAGTACAATAGCAGTTAATTAAAGAGCTCCCAATCTGCTGCCCTTTCATGACACAATCTGCTGCTGTTTCATTCTGTCCGACGGGAAGAAGTGGCGCGATCCCAAGAGAAAGGAGAATCAGTATGGCTGCTGCCAATCAAAACTTTTCAGAACAGTCAGCAAGCTTTTGAAGAACTCCTCCAAATCTAACAAAGCAATTGTGTTCTTTGAGGCAAGGGAGAGACAGAGAAAGAGAGACGGGAGGGAGGGGGAAAAACCTGTTTGGGCCATTGGGCTATGGAGGAAAGAAAATTCACAAAACACACAGAGGCCCTCCTTTTAGGATTCTTGCACTTTTGAGGCTATTGCAGCTGTGTTTCAGATTAAACAGCTTATCTCCATAAAATAATTCATCAGCCCCGGAGCCTATCGTACATTTCAAAGATAGCATGACTGATCCCTGATCCCTGCTGTCAAAATGGGCTGGTGTAGGTGCATAAATCTTCGCACAAAGCAGCGCATAGACAAATATCCTTGTGTGTGCAATTTACTATGATATGAATGAAGTCAGGAAATCGTTTTTTTCTATATTCTTTCCTATATTCTTAAGAGTTTAAGCCAGGAGATTTGGTAAGGCAAAAAACAAGTTTTCCTTTTAAGTCAAAGTAGGAAAGACCTTTTTTTTTTGTTTTTTTAACCAAAGGGAACTTTGTACTGCCCATATTTTTTCATTACTGAATTGCTAGATCATTTAAAACTTGTTTTCCTTGTAAACCCCCACAAAGCTTCTGGATTCAAAGAACATTCATCTAATGGTTGACCCACAACATTCACCCACTGAAGTGCTGAGGAACAAATAAAAGAGAATGTGTATTTTGCATACATTATTTTCATCATTAGACCAATGTGGGGTGCTTCCTAGAGGAATGTTTTCCAGCAAGATGGAGAAATGAACTTTCAGAAGTTATTTTCATGTAATAGTCATCAAAATAATAAAATCTTGTGGGATTTCCAAATACAAAGTCTTGGCTCATAACACAACACAACAGATATGCCGTGGTTGAAAAGAGGAAGTGAGGTCAATTCATGCAGCAATACCAAAGATAGTAGAATTGAAGACAAAGATTTGGAGAACATTACAAAGTATCTTGATTGAAAATCAAAGTTGAAAGATTATGGCATAAACAAACTGTGGTGGTCCAAGTGGTTACTAGCGCACTGGATAGCAATCTTAGATGGCATTTAGAAAATTTGCACATTGCCAAAATTTCCATCTTTCCATTACAAAAGGTCATAATGCTTGGATCCATGCACATAGTAGATGGATTCATTGCAACATCTAGGTTCTTGGGAAGAATGCAGTGCATATGAAGGGGACTGGCTATTGTGATTTCACTTTGTTGTGAACCGTTAATAATAAGGTGGAGGGTAGCACAAATCAGCAAGGAAGCTGGGTAGAATAAAACAATTTATAGATATTTAACTCTGGTTTCTGATACATCATCATCATTATCATCATTATTCACCAGATTCATTATTCTTTCTGATTTCTTTACAAAGTCCCAGTGGTATCCCTTGAAAATGTAATTCCTTATCTTGCAAAGAAAGTCTACAATGTAAGTTAGATGTTTACAATGAATTATATCCAAATTATAGGCAGCATTCTTCTCTTCTTTCTGCTACTTCTGGTTTCTGTACCAAAATATCCACATTTAACAAGGAGATGAAACCATTAAGGCATGAAACTTTAGTTTTTGTTATCAAACTAAGCCATTTTGTAGGAAAAGAAACATAGTTGGTGACATTTCTGAAGGACACCGACTTTTTAATTGAGAGCAGCTATTTATGCAATGTTGTGCTCTTATGTCAGGGAAATTCAGTCTTTTTCAGGCTGAAGGCAATACTTGATCTTTGAATTGGATGTCAGGGGTTGCATTTCCAAAAGGTCATATAACCAGAACAAAAACTAAATTTGATTTCATTAAATTTCAATTTAATTAAATTGCATTCTTATTACATATAGTTAATATTATTCCCTATGCATTTAATATTTTCCCCTTCACCCAAGGCTTTGCAGAGATACAAGAGGCCATAGGTTTGTCACATTTTCATCATGGAGGCATTGCTGATTTGATTTAGTTTTAATGGGGAAATGGTTTGAGAGGCTTATTTAGAACTTCCTATATTATCTTTCTTTAATCCCAGGATCCCACTAACATTTTTTTATCACAAAGTTTTCAACAATAGAAACCCCCTCAACTTTCATTCAGTGTCTCATAGAATTCCAAAAGCTGAGGTTTACCTCATATTTTCTGTTTATAAATCTCTTGCTTCTACTTCCAAATTACTCCTCTGAAATAAATAGGCTGGAAGCATGTGGAGCTTCTCAAACATGAATGAAAAAGCACCATACCTTCCAGTCAATGAAAAAAGGCCAGGTCTGAAAATAGGGATGGAGTAAGATAGATAACAGAGAACAAATGATTCTTTGCTTGCCTTAAATAACTTATCTTGATTTATCTTAGGCAGGGAATGCTTTAGAGATAAGAGGCTGTTTTGTGTAAGATAGATGGAAAGAGAAGAGATAAAGAGGATTTCCCTTCTATAAACACCCACATTTTTCTATAAAACCCAGGCAGAAAAGGGAGGGGAACTGATCAACATTTCTGGGAGGAAGTAAAATGAACCTCTTACTATCTGTTCTCTTCCATGGCATCCGCTGTTTTCAAATATGTCAGAAATAGTTGAAAGATGACCCACAGTCATCTTCTCTACTACCAACTCTGAAATCTTGAGAACACCATCATCTAATTGTAGAAAATTGCCCACTTCCCCCAGATGACATCTTCTACTAAGGCATTGCAATGCATTCAAAGAGGGCACTCTTCTCTGTAGCTCTTCTTGAAGCACTGAGATTGTCCCATCCCCTAGAATAGTGTTTCTCATCTTTTGAGGAATTAGAATGCATCGTCACTGCCAAAGTCTCCAGACATCCTAATGGCTGGGGAATTCTGTGAGTGGAAATCCACATATTACAGAACAGAACAGACTAACAGAGTTGGAAGAGACCTTGCTCAATCCTCTGCTCAAGCAGGAAAACCTACATCATTTCAGACAAAAACCTCCAGTGTTGAAGCACCCACAACTTCTGAAGCCAAGTTGTTCCACTGATTAATTGTTCACAATGTCAGGAAATTTCTCCTTAGTTCTAGGCTGGTTCTCTCCTTGGTTAGTTTCCACCCATTGCTTCTTGTCCTGACCTCACGTGCTTGGGATAATAGGTTGACCCCTCTCTTCTTTGTGGTAGTCCCTTAAATATTGGGACACTGCTATCGTGTCTCCCCTAGTCCTTCTTTTCATTAAACTAGACATACCCAATTCCAGCAACTGTTCTTTATATGTTTTAGCCTCCAGACCCCTAATCATCTTTGTTCTTCTTTGCAGTCTTTCTAGAGTGCCAACAACTTTTTTTAATTTCAAAGTTGCTGAGATTTAGAAACACTACCCTAAGACTCTATATGCGTCATCTTTGAGAATGTCCTAAGATTTTTCTCTGCCTATGAGACTGCGGCTTCCTCAACCCTTTAAAGAAGGGTTTCATGCCAGAACTTCTCAATCCCATACTTTTCACATTTCTACCAGCCATTGACTTATCCATCTCACTTTCTAATGTTGCAGTGTTCGTTGGAATTTATAACGGTGCCCTTTTCCTCTGTCCAATTTTACTGTGCATTTCACTTTTAGTGGTTGGTGAAAGTCCAATCGCAGCATTCAATGGTTGGAAGGAACCTAGATCTAGTGCAAAACCTAATCCAATATCAACTGTTGTCTCCACCAATGAGACTAGAAAAGCTCTAGTCAGCACTGCAAAGAGGTTCAAAATAGAACTTTCTTTTCATAGGAAGAAATTTGGAATATCTCTTATAACTGCTTTATGTCCAACACAATTGGCATATGAAAGCTTAACGAACACTCACAAATATTATTAAAGTCACAAAACTGCCAATTTAAAAAACAAACAAACAGTACAGGTACTTCTCAATGAATGACAACAATTGAGTCCAAAATTTCTGTTGCTAAGCAAGGCCGTTGTTAAGTGAACTGTGCCTCATTTTATGACTTTTTTGCCACAGTTGTTAAGTGAATCATGCGGTCGTTCATCAAATGTGGTTTCCCCCTTGACTTTGTTTGTTGGAAGCCAGATGGAAAGATCACAAATGGTGATCACGTGACCACAGGACAATATGTAACCCTCATGAATACATTCCAGCATGTAAATGTTGATTATGTGATGAAGCTGTGACATTCGTAAATATGAAAAACAGTCACAAGTCACTTTTTTCAGTGCTGTTGTAACTTCTAATGGTTACTACATGAATGGTTATATTTATACAAATATAAAGGTTATGTTAACCCTATTCAGCTTCCTTGCTACAACAGAAGAGGAAAATCCACTGTCTATGTTTGAGTGCTTATTCACATGTCCCTACCTGTATCACTGTGCCTTTTATAGCAGAGACAACAAGCCAAGAATGGCATAAGTTGCCATGTCCTAGAAGTAATATTTTTTCTCTCCCAAATATCCTGCCTTGAGATGTTTTGACCATCAGTGTAGGGCACTGGGAAGAGGCTGACATGTTCTATGTTAGCAATCTTCTGGGATCCAAATGATTTTCTGGCTTCCTGTAAAACTACCCCTTCAGTCTAATCCAGTGGTTCCCAACCTTTTTTTGGCCATGCCCCACGTATCTCTAAAATCCTGATGCCCCTCCCCCCATGACATATAACTTTTACTATTCAAAAAGTGAACTCCTACTCATGCGGAGGAAGCCTAAAAGTTCATTAACTTGGTTTAAACGAGGTTCCAAATTGCCTCCATTAAAAATCAAATTGCCCCACTGTGGGGTGTAGGCAAATGACCTTTTTGCCCACCTCCAAGACCTTTTCTGAGTGCAAGAAAAAACAAAACTCTGGATATTACTGCCAATTCTTATTTTCTAAATAGGGGATTAACTCATTTAAATTGAATTGATCAGGTGGTACAATGGGAAAGAAAAAAACAGACAATGTATGGAAGAACTAGAGCATCGGAGAAGAATTTTCATTGGATAGGGATGGAGATTCAGCAGACACAACCAACAAACATGGCGTTTTAGAACCTTCCACCATTCCTGGGGTAGGGCATGGATGTGCTGTGGGATTTATAACGCCGTGAGTTCATATGTCATCTGGAATGGGAGGGAGTAGAGTAGAGCAGTTGTAGGGATGGGACCTACAGAATGTGGGATGGGACCTGACAGCTGTGGCCAGGGGGGCTTTCTATCAGATACGTCTGATAGGCCAGTTGCAACCCTTTCTGGACCGGGATGCCTTGCGCGCAGTCACTCAAGCCTTGGTCATATCCCGTCTGGACTACTGTAATGCTCTCTACGTGGGGTTACCCTTGGGGTCGATCCGGAGGCTCCAGTTAGTTCAAAATGCGGCCGCACAGGGGATATTGGGAGCATCGAGAAGCTCCCATGTAACACCTCTCCTGCGCGAGCTGCATTGGCTGCCTGTGGCCTCCGGATTCGCTTCAAGGTGCTGGTTACCACCTTCAAAGCACTCCACGGCATAGGACCTAGATATATGCAGGATCGCCTCCTGCCACCAAATCCCTCCCATAGACCGGTGCGCTCCCACAGATTGGGCCTCCTCAGGGTGCCATCAGCCAAACAATGTCGGCTGGCGACCCCCAGGGGAAGAGCCTTCTCTGTGGCAGCTCCCACCCTTTGGAATGACCTACCCCCCCGAGATAAGAACAATTACCGACCTATGCCTTTTCCGTCGGGCCCTGAAAACACACTTGTTTTGTGCAGCCAGCCTTTCACAACCTACTCGCTAGGGTTTTATAGTTAAATTAGGGAATGTTTTTAGGGTTAAGGGTTTTTAAGGAGAAACAGTTGCCTATTTAATATATTTTAAATTGCTTTTAAATTTTGTAATTTATGTTTTTAATATGTCTGTACACCGCCCTGAGTCCCGTGAGGGAATAGGGCGGTATAAAAATATAATAAAAAATAAAATAAATAAATCCATTGGGCACAATACTTCAGGCAATTTAACTTTGAACTGAATTACATCCCAGCTGGGAAAAATCTGCTAGCCAATGCCTTATCAAGAAAACCACAATTCAATAGCCGTAGGGAAGAAGTCATCCATGCTATCATTCCCCCCTCACAAGCTATACAAACTGACAGCAGCACTGAAAACAGTGCTTCCAGCTGATCAGTGGCTCACAGATAATAAAGATATCTTGACCATGAGAGATGGACTGGCTTGGAAGGGATCCAAACTATATGTCCCCATCCACTTGAGATTGGAAGTACTACAGTGCAGCCATGACTCATGCCTGGCCAGCTATTTTGGGTTCTTGAAAATCCTACAATTCCCCAGGAGACATTTTTGGTGGCCAAAGATGAAAGCTGATGTGCCACCTGTGCTGTCATGAAGATGAGACCAGGGAAACCTCCGGGGCTCCTCCAGCAAGTAGCTAGCCCCAGCTGGCCTTGGGAGGAAATGGCAATGGAAGTTATAGTCGAACTCCCAGAGTATAACTCTACAGTGATTTGGATAGTAATCAACTTATTTTCAAAACAAGCTTACTACACTGCTTGCTTGGGATTGCCCTCAGCAAAGAAGCTGGCAAATATGTTCATTAAACAGATTTACCGACTACACGAGATACCCCACTGGGTAATCTCAGATCGAGGGGTCCAATTCACCGCTAAGTGGAGAGAGTTCCTGAGATCGGTCGGATCCACACAAGGACTTAGCTCGGCTTTCCATCCAAGTATGAACGGAGCTGTGGAACGAGCAAACGCAATGGTGGAGCAATATATAAGATGTTATGTGGATTACCAACAAGAGAACTGGGCAGATGTATTGCCATTTACAACAACTCTGTGCATAGCAGCACCAGATTAACCCCCTTCCAGGTCACCAGCAGCATGGACCTCCATGCCTGAATTTCCCAGAGAATGCCCTTCCTCCATGACTCTGACCAAGTGAATGGTGTCGCTGAGGAAGGGGTGGGAGAATACTAAAAAAGCACTGGCAGAAGCCGCTGAGGCACATAAAAAGCAAGCAGACAAACACTGATCTCTTCAACCCCACATTCCATATGGGACATCAGGTTTATCGATCAACTAAATACATAAGCCTGAAGTTGCCCAGTAAAAAGCTGGGACCTATGTTTTTAGGTCCATTCCCAAAAGTAAAAGTAATTAATCCAGTGACAGCTCAGCTTAACGTCCCATGAATTCTAGGGAAAATGCATCCTGTCTTTCATTGTAGTCCACTAAAGCCAGCAGTCAGGTCAAGATTGAGACCGCAGACCCGACAAGCTCCCAAATCTATAGTGCTGCAAGGAGAAATCCATTATGAAGTTAAAAGAATTTTAGATTCTAGATTATATAGAGGTCAACTGCAATATTTAGTTCATTGGAAAGGGTCTGAAGCTACCTGGGTTAAAAGCTGGGATGTAAAAGCAGACAGGCTAGTGAATCAATGTCATGAGGGGGGGAGGGGGGAAAGAGGTGGTTAGGGAATATTGGTTTAACCCCCTATGTTCCTCTCATTGCAGAACACAATCATCGGAAGGGGGGGGCCTGTCAGGCCTGGAAGCCATCTTTTGCATTGGATCTTCAGGCCTGACACATTTAGTGCTGTGGGAAACTGGGAGGGAGGATTGAATGGAGCAGGGGAGATATCTAGTCATAATATCATTCCTTTCTCTGAGGAAAGGAGAAGAGTCAGGACATCTTGCCCTGCACCTAGAGTGGTGTGACTGGGAGGCATCTCCAGTTGGGATGGTGTCTTGATTGGACCATGTGATGGACATGTGGGTGCTGGGCAGGGACTTGCACTTTTCTATGGGTGGGGAAGACCTAGAAGCTTTCAGATTTGGGCTTTCCCAGATGTGCCAATATGACATCTCTAATAAAATGGAACTTTGAGGAATCTCTAGCCTCAGAGTCTTCTTTCGTTGGGGGTGTTACTTAGAACCCTGACACTGTTATTACTCCCTTTTCTGAAGATAGGAACCATATCAACTCTTTTCCAGTCCTCTGATAGTTCCCTGCTCCAGGATCTTTGAAAGATATGGTTCAATGGTTTCAATATCACATCTTCCAGTTCCTTCAGAACTCTGGGATGTAATCCATCAGATCCCAGTGATTTATATTCATCAAGATCAGACATGTTTATATTTATCAAGATCATCAAGATCTTACCATTTTCTTGCTTATTTTAATTTGTGTCCAATGTTTTTTACGGTTATGTTTTTGGCAGGTTCGGCTTTATTATCTTTTAGAGTGAAGACTGATGCAAAGAATGAATTAAGCAGCTCTCTACTCTCTACATTACTTCCTTGCCATCTTTACTCATTAGCGGACTGATTGTTTTTCTTGTTTTTTATATGTTGAAACTTTTAAAATTATTTTTGACATTTGTTGGAAGTCTTACTTCATTTTCAGCCTTTGCTTTCCTGACTTCATCTTTGCAAGTTTGGGCTTTTTGTTGGTATTCTGCATTAGTTATGTGTCCCTCTTTCCATTTTTTATATTTATCCTTTTTGCCTTTCATTTTTTCAGAGATTTCCTTGTGTAACTGTACTGGTTTCTTGGATTTCTTGTTTTTCTTTTTCAGTGGTATTGAGCTGGATTGGACTTTTATATTCAAATTTTTCAGTGTTTTCCAAGTTTCTTGAGTTGTTTTCCTCTTTAAGACTTTCACCATAGAATCCTTCCCAGGTTCTCTTTAGGTTTGTGGAAATCAATTCTTTTAAAGTCTAAGACACTGGTTTATTGTTTGTGTTGGCATTATAGTGAATTCCAATATGACATGGTCACTCTCCCCCAAAGTTCTGGCAATTTCAACCCTCTCTATCACTTCTTCTCTGTTAGCAAGAATTAGGTTCAGTATAGCTCTAATTCCCTCCTCTAACATTTGGATGAAAAATTTGTCAGTAGGTCAAGAACCTGTTTGATCTCCCACTTGATGTAGAGTTTGTCTCCCAGTCGATGTCAGGATAGTTAAAATTCCCCATTATTACTGTGGTGTATTTTCTACATACATTTGTTAATTGGTTAGCAAAAAATGCATTTATGTCTTTTGCTAGGTTGGGCGGCCTGTAGTATATAACTGTCATATTCTTTTTTTGCTTTTATATTGACCCATATGCCATCTAGAAGATTTCATCCTTGGTTTTGTGCATTTTTGTAGCTATGTAGTGATCTCTTACATATATTGCAACTCTACTCTTTTGTTTGGTATGTTTCTTTTGAATAGTTTATTTCCTTCCATCAGTACATTCCAGTTGTGAGTTTCATCCAACCAAGTTTCAGTAATGGCAAATATCATATTTGCTCTAATGTACTAGTATTTCAAGATCACCCTGTTTGTTTCCCAAACTGGTGTTTGTGTATAGGCACTGAGTCCTGCATGGCTGACTCTGGGTATACTTCCTATATCTCCTACTTTATTTCTGAGTTTATTTTCTCATTGTTTGATTGGTTGTCTTGAAGTTTATGCTTTATTAGGCCCTAAAGATCCTAAGGATTGGTCACCCTCCCCTCTCAATTTTAGTTTAAACCCCTTCTGATAAGTTGACCCAGTTGTTTTCTGAATACATTCTTCCTGATTCTTATGAGGTGCAGCCTATCCTTTGCCAGAAGTCCTTCATGTAGGTAATACAGACCATGGTCTATGGTCTAGCTCATGCTGGCTGGGGAATTCTGGGAGTTGAAATCCACACACCTTAAATTTGCCAAAGTTAAAAAACACTGAATTGGGCAGTGATTTGTATTCAGCCATTCTGCACTAAGACATCTAACAACATGCAATAACCAACTTACCTTTTTATAAAAGATCACAAGGTCCGTCTCTTGGTCTCCCTTTGAAAGAAACAATGGAGGTCTAGTAAGGGATTGTTTAATTGGATTGGGCAATGCTAAAATTTGACCATCATCTCCAAACCACATTTTCCTCTGCAAAAAAGAGGACATTAAAACATTTTAATTTTGCCAGAAGTTTCTTGTTAAAACTAGACCATTCTTCAGAAAATGAAAGCTAACAATCAATAGGAAATTAATCCTTGGTTCCAGCCTTATCTGATTTTAAAAAAATCTTATTTTATTATTTTTCAGGAATGTAAATCAGCTACTATTATGATTAGTTTTTAAACAGGCATTGGTTTTACAGTCTCTATTGCTTTCACATATGTTGCTATTTTTTATTGCATTGATTATTATTTTGTAAAGTGCACTGATGTTTCTTAAACAAAGAATAGTATGCAAATATTGTAAGTAAAATGAATTTTCTTTTTTTTAAAAAAAAAAAGCCAGCATCATCTCCATATCCAGGAATATGTCAGACTTTCGAATGGGTCTTCTTAAATACTAAATATAGAAGGTGGTTGGATGCTAGTTTTTAAGTCAGAAATATATCCGTTGACCCAGAAGAAAGACAAAGTTGACATAGAGAATGACAGAAAGAGGCTGCCTCCTACTAAACTGATGTTTATGAGTGACCCAGCAGTCATTTTGTGATCTGCTAGCCCACCTAGGCAGCCATTTTTTTGAGGTCCCTAAGAACATTAAAATGCCAATGGTCCCACTAGTTCCAAAGGTTTTGGGAACACTGAAGTAATGGCAATAATTCTGAAAAGTTTATGTAAGAATCCCTCATTTGAGAATAGTCAAATCCAAGACATACAGGGCTGAACCTGATTTCTATGCCCCAGAATGCTTGGAATTTTCCTGAAGTCAAGCATCTCACATTAGGTATCTGCTCTTCTGTCAAAAGAGAAAACCCCACCTTGGAAAACAGCCAAAGAAAGAAGGGACTGCAGAGGATGGATTGGGATGGGCTGAGATGGGAAAGGCTCAGATTCTGAAGAATTATAAATAGCACCTACATGAGGCACCATACCTGTTCCTGCTTGAGTATCCTATTCTCCATGATGTTCAAGTTGGACAATAATACAACGGGACGTTCTCCTGTGTAGAAACCTTCATCCTCAAGAAACCGTGGTTGCATATTTTCAGGTATCTTCAGAGAGGGAGGCACTAGAAGGAAGATACAGATGATGTAACAATATGTGATAACAACCTTGAGGGAAGCAGGAATGAGATGCTATCTAGGAAACCATCAGACAAGAGTGGGGAGAAAGGAACCCATAGTTGCTTAATGTCAAAGAAAAAAACTTAGGAAAGATACATTTTAAATATAAAATAAAGATACATTTAAAAGAATACATTTTAACCAAGACAAAAAAGAGAGGGGAGAAGAAAAAGGAAGACATTAAATATAATAGTTTCCCAGTAATGATTTTTAACAAACACATAATCAAATGGTGATCTGAAGATTTAACTGGATTTCAGAAACACATATTGGATTAGCAAGCAAGAACTGCTCTTCTCTTGAAAATATAATTG
>JANHFK010004589.1:13351-25201 GCA_036250565.1 Sibynophis collaris
CTTGGCCAATAAAAAATTCTATTCTATTCTATTCTATTCTATTCTATTCTATTCTATTCTATTCTATTCTATTCTAATGATTTTCCTGTATACATCAACTCAATCTTTTGCATGACATGCGAAACATGTCTATTCTATTCTATTCTATTCTATTCTATTCTATTCTATTCTATTCTATTCTATCCTATGCTTTTCCTGTACACATCAACTCAATCTTTTGCATGACATGCAAAGCATGTCTATTCTATTCTATTCTATTCTATTCTATTCTATTCTATTCTATTCTATTCTAATGATTTTTCTGTATACATCAACTCAATCTTTTGCATGACATGCGAAGCATGTCTATTCTATTCTATTCTATTCTATTGTATTCTATTCTGTTCTGTTCTGTTCTATTCTATTCTATTCTAATAATTTTCCTGTATACATCAACTCAATCTTTTAAATGACATGCGAAGCATGTCTATTCTATTCTATTCTATTCTATTCTATGATTTTCCTGTATACATCAACTCAATCTTTTGCATGACATACGAAGCACTAGAAATGAGCATATCTAAGGGCCCATGCATCCTTTTGCAGAGAGACTACCGTTTCCTAGCCTTCATTAGTCACACTTGCAAATATGTTCCATGAAATCCGTGATCCCGCTCGGAGCTCTGCTCAACAGAAACCTTTTGCCGGGTAAGATCTTTTGTTAAACTTTTTTGAAAGGGATAAGGAAAGGGAAAGAAAAGAAAGGAAGCCAAAGGGCAGATCAAAATATGGTCTATGTGTGTCTA
Organism: Sibynophis collaris; assembly: GCA_036250565.1. NCBI lineage: Eukaryota > Metazoa > Chordata > Lepidosauria > Squamata > Sibynophiidae > Sibynophis > Sibynophis collaris. The sequence continues at coordinate 14,137 of JANHFK010004589.1, forward strand.
CGAATGTTTCCTGCTGCTCAGAGACCCAGCACAAAGGGCCACCCATCAGCCTTTCATTAAATAGCACTTGCAACTCTCTGAAATTCTATCAATGGAGTAATCAGAGCTGCCGTGTCTCTGGATCTGATAGAACAGCAGGAGCTGAGCAATGAAGACTGACACAGTTAACAAAGTCACTCTTGCCACTTAATGCCAGGGAAAGAAGCAGAAAAGCAAGGCAACAGTGTTTATTTGTCTATCTAAGAGTTAAGAAAAGAGGAAGGAGACAGGGTTTAAGTGTGAATTCTGGCAGGGCCTAGACAGAGTCCTTCTTTTACCTCTGGGTTTGATCTAATCAACTGCACTTTGCTGTGGATAGCATAATACAATCTAGATAATCATATTCATGACTTGAACATAATAATAGAGAAAGACTAGGTAGTGTCCTTTGTTTTGTCTCATTCAGTCCATCAGAGTTCTTTCTCACTGAAGAGGAAAGAAACGTGTTTCCCATGGAGAGAAATTCAATGGGAAGATTTAAAAATCAAGATGCTAATGTCAAACCCTCCACAAGGCAATTTTGATCATTTTGAAAAATGCAGCAACAGGGTGAAAGGCTTAGCCTCCAACTGCAAGAGGATTAAGGATACCTACAAAGAGCCAGTGATAGGAGATGAAAGAAAGCGACAAAATGAAAATCAGACAGGAATAAAATAAGTTAAAGGCAAAGAACGGAATGCATATTTCAAAGGTTAAACAAAGCTCCTAGGTTCTCTGAGCCATAGATTAGCGTGACATATTGAAGCTGGTGGAGGGATCCATGGTTCCCCAAAGTTAAGGCTATCATAAAAATTGAAGCAAGAGAAAGACAGAAGTTGTGAGTGATCATTATTCAGAGGCATCAAGAAATATTATGGCATCCCAGCTAAAAAGTTGATGCAAGACATCAAACCAGAAATAGATGGTAGTTGGAGAAGAAAATTACCGACACAAGTGACTAATAGGATAGATCACACTTGTGAGATGGGTGACTGTACATATTCGATAAATATATAAAAACCACCAAGACTGTTGCTGCATAACATTTTATTTTCTTATTATTTTTAAAAGAACATTTTACAGAAAGAGGCAACTGGACATGGGACATGTATGCACCTAATTAGAAGCAGGTGACACTTCTGGGGTTATTATTGTTACCTGTGTATGTTCCCAAACGTACTTAACTTCCCATAATCCTGTCAAGGCTGTGGTTTTCCCAATTATAACAGAAGGCTGAAGAAATGGGACCATCAGAATGATTGAAGAAAAATTAATGCTTTGAATATGATGTTGGAGAAAATGATTGATAATACCACATGAAATACACACCATACAATGTTAGTTGAAATAAAGTCACACCGCTCCTAAGAAGCACTAACAATGAAGCTAAAGCTTGGATATCTTTGGTGAAAAATACAAAAATGCGGATAACTAGGGGAGATTCCTTCTCCTTGGAAAAACTAAAGGCAACTGAAAGAGACTCAAAGCAAACAAGTTGGCTAAGTACTAGCTTTGATGATCCAACCTGGACTTATATGAAATCAAAGAAGCAATTATTGACAGACAAAACGGTGAAATGATATTCCACAGGTCACAAATACTATAGTCAGAAGTGACAGAACAAATGAAAAATTTCATTGTGAAACTAGTCATGCTCAGAATATGTAATTCCAGGTGTAAATCCTATGTTTTAAATAGAGTAGCTCTTCCCCTACCTTCCACAGATTTAACAAATTGGGAAACAATCGTAAATTATGAAAAAGAGGGCAAGGGTAAATACTAACTGGGCTTCTATCTGAGTATGAACAAGGATGCCTATAGGAGATAATTAAATTTTGCATTAAAAAGGACTTATTTATGATCCCATATAGCAGGTTATATGTATGTTGCCAGATCTTTTTGTTTTCCTGCTTGAAAATATAACACAGATCTCAGGAGTGCTGGGGAGGGAAATATTAATTATTGCTTTCATACTCTTTTCCAATCCTTTCCCTTCCTCCCTCCACCCCCACACAACAAAATCCATCAGCAGAAGTAGAGAGAATGTCCTGCCCTTCCAGGACCCACAATGAGCAACCCTTTGCACACTTTATGCATCCAGAGCTGCTTAGTAATAGGGAAAATAATAAAAGGAGGAAAACAAGCCATACAATAACGCATTATGACTGCAAGTCACCTGTATCATGTTTGTTTTGATGTTTTGTGATCACTCTGAAAATGGACTTAAAAGTATTACATGGAGCCTGGCTTTCAAAGAGCAGTCCTCTATTTGAGAAGCTGAACAGTCACATCCCATTTAAAGGAAAACAGTCATTGAAAGTGTTGACATCAACAGTGGAAACACAAATAGTATTTTGAGCATGTACATAGAACGCCTAGTCACACTCTCATACTAATGGAAGACAGATGTCATTTTTATTCACATAATTACCATATATTTTAAATTAGTATCCATGTATTTACATTTGTTTCTGCAAATTTTATATAAATCTTTGTTCATCCCTGCCAATGCCTGGCCTATATAAATGTCTGTCTTAAAATTAAATCAATCCCACTATATCAGCATTCACTCTTATTGGTCATTATCTGATGTTAAATAAAAAGCCATCTATGTAAATTTGTTATGATATCTTGCTTTTATTTATTTGTTTACATTTATTTAGCTGCCCAACTCCAATGGACTTCAATCTCCCAAAGCAAACCCATACATTCAAGGTTATTTTGAAAATGCAAAGACTTAAACTGAAATTTCCTCCATCCATAGTCACCTTATAATTGAACCATTGCAACACTGGTCTGTCCCCTGAAAACCACGCAGAAGCTTCAGTTGGTCTAGCAGCAGTGGGGGAGATAGTTATGGGCACAACTTGTTTTGGCTATGTAATACCATTATTCCATGGGTTGCACCAGATTCCAATAACTTCTTGATGCAATTCAAGGTGCTGGTTGAGCTGATTTGTTCCATCATAAAAATGAAATAGCCTCAATCATGTTTGACTCTTTATGACTACATGAACAGTTTTCTACATGAACATAGTTTTCTCACTATTAAAGAGTTTTTTCATCATCATCTTCTGAATTGTTTGCTTGTAAGGGTGAGGGTTGTCTAAACAGACAAAAATCTTCTCCACCACCAGCCTCTCTAGATTCTTAGCTACGGTTCCCAACTTCCATTGCAAACAATCCTGAGAAATATTTTCTCCTAGCAAATATGTGTATATTTGTTGCACATATGAAATATCAAAGCAAATTGAATAAATAAATGTATATTAACTGCTAATAAAACAAAGCAATTTAATTGGAAATTAAAGTTGATATCCATATGCGTATTCCAGTACAAACCATTCTGCCACACATACAGTACATTTTTCACTGTTGCGTACACCGCAGACTCATAAACACCAAAAGATTGCTGAAATCTGGGCCCAGTCAGGAAGCATAAACCAATGCAAGCTTATTTTGTAATAAATCCCCTTAATTCCAATGGGACTTGAATAGGATCCTATTAAAATTCTCCCTTGAGCTGAGTAGACTATGTCCATATTATATTCTTGGCAGCAACACTGAGTGGTTTTGCTGCTGAAATGCTGGTGTGTTTTTGGCTGGGGAAAGATTTTCTTCCATATAAACTGAAGTGAAAACTAGAGAAGAGATCTTTGGGATACTGCGTTGTTGTAGTTTTTCTGTTTGCTGCACAAAGGATACAATTCAATTGGGTCTTTTATGCAAGCAAACCAAGGAATGTTTACAACAAAGTCCCTCTGGGTTCAGATCAGTACACTAAGACATCAGATTAAGGAAGAACGTAATGATGCAAAGGAATTTACTTTGAAAATGCAATTTTCTGTTCAGAATAAGTTGTCTTAAACTGGTGCATGATATATTTGGTTTTGGCTTAACACAGGAACTTAGCCATTAAGCTTGTAAATCATGGTTTATGTCTTAGCATAAATGAATTAGGCCACGATGGCTTGTTAAATTTTTACCATAAGCTCTGAATCAAACGTTTACATACCCTCTTCAAATGCTAATGAAGGTAATGAGCTTTCTTCCTTCGAAACATCTTCCGATTGTTCCAGAAGTCATAAGAATTCAGCATTGGATTGGCTGATATTTTGTAGTATCCCGTTTAGTATTTTAGTAGCGTAGTATAAAAATGGGAAAGGAGTAAAAAAGCTAAGCTTTTAGGAAAAGGAGCAAACCACTTGCTCCCTCTTAGATTCTTGAAAGCAGATGTCTAAGAACATTTCACTACAGCATGTCTTCTGGGACCTTGTTTCCAAATTTTGCAAGTTACACATATTGCAATTAAAGTAATGCTTAAAGCAGGTTAAAAAGAGTCTTACTGATGCTCAGAACAGATTCAATGTTGTAAATGATCACAGATGTTGCTTCCATCAACCTAGACATACCACTGGAAAACAAATTCTGGTCAATTTCTAATTTTTACCATTAATACCACTAATTATATGTTTCTTAGTAAAAGGCCCAATATTCAGGATTTAGAGAGGAAATCTTGTTCATCATAATCCACTCCTTTCAATTAAGGCCATAACAGTAAAACCAACAGCAGAATTGCTAGACCAAATGATAACATTACAAATTGCTCCTTTTAAACAATTTGCCAGCTGTGAAGGCCAGCCAACGGCTCTTAGAATGCAGTATGAAAATGATAGAAGAGACGTTACATTTTAGCTACCTTTTATTTCTTTTCTTCTATTGCTGTCAGCAAGACTGTCTGTGGGCTTTTAATGTATCTTTCAGATGCCCATATACACATCAATTCTGCTCCCATGTCAATTTTATTCCGTAAAGGACTTGCATAAAAATATAAACATAGCATCCACCTTAGAATCATCTGATTCGTCAGCTAAAGTAAAAACTACCAAGGTATCTTTAAATCTGAGAAACACTAGCTTGTGAATGACAGTAATTGTTCAACTATCCCAAATCAATGAGTCTGGAAGTAATGGATTTATAAAACCAAAGCCCTCTTTGGTGTATTTAATCTTTTTTCCCTTTATTATGCAGAAAAATCTACTAAGAAAAGTAAAAGAATAATTATGTGCAGAGTTAAAATCAGACACTTGGGGAGAAGAAATATAAACCAGCATTAGTTCTCATCCTGAGAGATTAAAAAGAGAGTTCATGCTTACAACCACAAAAATGTGTTATGTAGTTCAGATTTGAAAAACTTCCCACTGTACATTTTTATGAAGGACTTTTATAAGATTTAAGTACTATTTGACCTGATAGAGACTCCAGCATCATAAGCAGCACAGTGTGTCTCTGCTAATTATTGTGAACTTGCAGTCTGCATTTAAAATAGGAATCTAAATGTTAACTCTTCAATGGAATTGTGACAAATATTTTGTTCACTTTGTAACAAGTAGGCTGAAGAATATAGATTCATTAGTTGCTACTGATTGGTTGGGTTTCTTCTAGTCATTTTTTAAAAGTTCTTTTTTAAAAAATGGAACTAATGTTTTGCCATAGATACTCACTGCACACTAATGATCCAATTGATGAACACAGATTTGTAATTCCATTGACACCCTTCAAATCCTGAAAATATTTATTCTATAGTGCCAATATTAATAGAGTAAAACCATTACTGAAATAGCAAAGTCTATTTTAAAACTTTGCATAGTCCTATTTTCTTGTAATTCCAGAACAGGGAGAAAATGGATTTGAATTTCTGATGTAAAAATGCATTTGCTTAGAAGAAGATCTTTGGGATTAGATGGCAAAAATCTACACCATTAGTTGGCCAACAATTAATAAGGGAGAAGATAAAAATCTAGCAATATTCTCTCAATGCATTGTTATAACCAATTGGTTTTTTAAAAAGTTGTACTTGGAGTTAAACCCCTCACTTGAAAAGGGGATTCCTATCAAATCTTTTAATCCAAGGTTGATAATTTGTGGTCTTTCATACTTTCAGCTTCTATGAACATCAACAATATGGTCACTGGATAAGCAAGATGGGAATCAAATAAGTCTCACCCCTCCTTGTTATCAACATGCTGTAGACAACCTACTCTAGCCAAGCAACATCCAAAGGGCACGGATTCCATACCTCTCCTTTAACAGGTGTTTGGTAATTATAACATTTTCTAAGAAAAGACCTGATTGTTTTCACACATACTTTTTTCTGTGACTGTATCAAAATTGAAACTATTTGGACAAATAAACGATAAAAAAATGAATCTGTTAGAATGTTTTCCCCCATTTTATTTCAATTCTGCCATCTATTTGTTTGGCTGGATAATCAACTAATTACATATTTTTATAGGTGACCTTTAGGAGAGCGGCTTAATGGAAAACAGTGCTCCATCCAAAATCTCACAAACAATGTATTCTTCAGAGAAGCATATGAAGCCCATTACCTAAATCAAGAGATAAATCTAGCCTGTGAGCACAATGGGTGTGATGGTTTTGTTGTAAACGAAGAGCAGCTGTAATTCTACAATCCATATTTTAATGGCATAAACACACATATATGCGATACAAGAATAAGTTAACATCATAGTATTTACAATAAACAATATTATCACACACACACAAACAATGAATATAGATTGGGTATAAGGGAACACAACCCTTATGAATGCCCTAAATAATGCATTTCTTTTGACTCATGTATACTGTAGTATACTTATATAACATACAGATAACATCTACATTTAGAAATAGAAAACAAGTCTATATCAGCATTCTTCGGTAGAGGATTTAAGGCCTTTCCAAATACAATTAGAAACTGCATTCTTTCAGAAGCACTCCAACATTTTATATAACTATAAAAACAGCAAATATCCTGTATTGAAGATCCAATCCTGTCTGTATGTCCATCGAAGGAAACCCTTCTGAATTCAACCGAGCTTATTGCTTAATAGATGTGTATAGAATTGCATACGGTCTTATTCCATACGTCACTTTAAAACAGGTACTGGGGTAACTGGGAGATCATATGGGTCCAACAGCAACGAAAGAAAGGTTCAGAAAGGTGGTATTCAGCTGGTTCTATCTAGTTTGGGCAAAGCTGTAGCAGCGGTGGCAGGAGGCTCCACCTATCTATCTGGACATAATCACGTCCTGTTTTTGATGCTCTGCGCATGCGCGCGCTTGCTCACATTTGCGAAGGTAAGTAGCGAAGGTAAGTGAATACCAACCCTGGCTCAGACGCTTTACATGCAACAGTGGGAAGCAACCCACTTCTGGATCCAAATGAGTTTGACAAAATATAAAGCATCTGTCTTTCCACAGAATGTATGGGGTGCTGAGGAGCTTTCTATCTTGGCATGGAGCAGATCCAAGCCAAATGGCTGTATTTTCCCCTCCGCTGATAACATGTAGATGTTATCTGTAAGGTGCATAGTGACATAATTTCAGACACTTTTCTGTAGCTTCTCACTGTTGCGTGTAAAGCATCTGACACAATAATCTGACCTCCAAGACACCACTATCAATGCTTGTTGAAAGACACTCCTAGAAAGAGATAGCTGCCTATCTATTTTATTTATATGTGTGTTTCATACATTACACATCTGACATTCTTTTCAAAACCAAGGAATCATTGCAGCATTGATGTTTTTCCCACCATACCCGACTTCTAGATGCTCGTCAAGGTTATCTTCAAAAATCAGTTTTCATATTTAACCATACATGCAAATAATGGAAGAAATCACACTGTAGTTCTATCCTAAACACACGTCATTCTTGTTTAGAAAAGATACGTGTCCCAAGGAGGCTTTAAATCTGATTCCTGCATGGTGCAGGTATTCAGTGTTAACCTCCTGTTCTGACACTAGGATTCCATGTTGTAACTTTATTGCAGTTATCACATTATCTAAAGAGGAAAACCAATTACCTGTACTCTACATTTCATAGAAAAATTTCATGAAAGTTCATTGAAGAATATAAACCTAGGATGCATTAGCCTCTGGCATTAATTCATTTGGCAGTTTCTGCCTGTCTCAACTAATGCCAGCTCACTTTAAAGGGAAAACACTCTCTAGAAAATTAAAAGATCTTAGATCCCCCTTACCTGGGAGAAGTTCAGCCCATTCAGAGGGTGGCATTGCTCTTCTACTCTCTCCACAGCTCCTGTGCCTTTCTTCATCCTTTCAGCCTCTTGAGCCAGGTGGAGGTCCAACACTGGCACTCCTCGTGAACGGACGTCCGTCTCAGTCAAGGAATTGACCATCAGCATTACCCAGACAGGTCTCTTGCGTTCCCAGTTTCCAGCAATGGCATTGAAAAGGTAATCAGCGTAAAGGCCTTTGCCCCTTTGATCTGGAGTCATCCAGTGAGGCAGCATCAACCTGACATACTCAAGATGGCGTTTGAGGCGATGGTAAAGATCCCGGGGAAGCACATTCTGTAAATTCTCTCCACGAGGAAGCAACTGGCAGTTGGCCAGGCCTGAGATAGTGGAAGGGTTTGTGAGGTCCAATTCAAAATACACACTGGAGCTGGCTTGAAAAGCAGCTTTGGAGTTCTCAGGAACAAAATCCCACACCCGTGTATAAGGCACATGGATGGTGCCAAATAAATAGGCAGGAGGATCTCTCCGGATTGTCCAGAGGAAAGAGTTCAGGTCGCTTTGCTAAGCAAAAGAAATCAGAAAGGAAACTAATCAGCATCAGGGACTGTGCTGTGACCAAGATATTTAAGGCCAGCAAATATGGGGGGGGGGATATTAAATGATGCAGACAGGAAATGCAGGTGTATACTGTGATTGTCACCAATTTTGGGATTGTTTGAAGACTATTGTTTCAAATAATAATCTCTCTGATACTAACCTAAGAGATATTGAAGCAATGTCTATTGATATTACAGTACATACGCTAGAACAATTCTACTGAATTCAATAAAGATTTTAACAAATGCAAAACGTATCTGTTGCAGAGAAACAGATATATATAACTGATATATTACGCCTTAACATCTAGGTGACTGTCCTTTGAGTTGAAGAGAGCTATAACAATGGAATAGGTGACTGTTCTTGATGCTCTCTGAGCTTGCACTGATGATGTTACATAGTTTGGGTAATGAAATGTCTGCAAGAAAACAACCAAGCTCAATGAGCACCAAGGACTCCTCCTTTCAACCCTGTGCTACAAATATTCTCCTTTATAGGTTATTGTATTTTAAGCAGTCTTCTTGTATGGAAGAAATGCATTAATGCAAGCAAGAATTTGTTCATTGTTATATATGTATATTTTTAGACAGAACATATACATTAAACACATATATAAAGGTGCACTCAGTGAAACAGGTTTATCTTCCTTCTTTATCTAAGCAGGCAGCATCCTTAAGATCAGCTATTTGGGTCATTTATCCTTGCATTTGATCAGGCCAGAAATATATACTTAAGAGACACCTTGTAATAATACTTTTATCCAATCTGCATGGGCTCACTATGCAGAGAAATTCTGCAAATCCTTAACCGTTTGTCTCAGAGAGCCATAATTTGTCAGTAATACATACTAATTTTATGCCGCCTCTACTCCTGTCAGAAGCAAGTCTTTTGATCCTAAATTGGAAGCAAGTGTGTAGTTCCACTGGCTTTCATATAACCTGAAGCAGCAGATGATACAGGTAATAACCACAGTGCTTCTAAAGGTCAAGACAATCTATCCACATGAGTTTTTGCACTGAGATGCCCCATTTTCTCTAGGATCTCCAAACAGTATCTATGCTTATGTAGTTCTCCAGCCAACCTAAATACAACTCTGAAGTAGCTTAGGCTGAGAGATTACAGTACAGGTGGCCCAAAACTTCTAATAAGGGACATGGCAGGGTGAAGACAGGTCCTAGTTTGGCACTATAACTTATTTAAAGCAGCTGTAGTTTCAGAAACGTGAATAGGTGGCATTATGCTGTAAAGTATGCTACCTTTATTTTGCTACACTATACATCGCCCGTGAAAACTCTGTTTAAATCAAAACAAATTATGGAGTATAGAAAAGTTGACCGAAGGACCCTAAGAGTTATTAGCTTTGCTTCCGCTGAATAAGAGTAGCAGCACATATATAGGTAATAATGATACCTATATTGTTAACTATCTTAAACTTTTAGCCTAAACTTTTTCAGAAGATGCCTGAAAAAAAGGATGGGAAGGGCTCCACAGTGTTGGCAAGCAGAGGCGGTTAGGCTACCCGTAGTAAAAGTCTACCACTTTTGGCTACAGGATTGCTACTGTTTACCGGTCAAGCAGCCCGATGTGCTGGACGCTGCCTAAGGGGGCAGAAGCTGAAGTCTGTCTTCTGATCGAGTTGACCCTTTAAGTCCACTCTTTCCAATCTTTGGTTCTCCGGCCAAAGACAGCGCTCCTCAGAGAGCCCATCCAGGCCACCTGAGACGGGATGCTGGAGATGCCATCGCGGCCAGGATCATCGCTCCCAGATCTTAAGGGCCCAACCTCAAAGGCCAAGCTTTCGGCGGGGGGGGGGGGTGGGTGTCCCCGCGGGGCTCTGGGAAGGAAGCGCCTGGCTGACGAGGTGCTCTTCGGGGAAATCCTCCCAGGAGATCCCAAGAGATCTCCGCACGTGGCGCTGCCCAGGCTCTGCTTACTCGGAATCCCCGCCACCCACACCTCTTCCACCGCGTGCACCTCTCTCCTCTCTCTCTCTCTCCACTCCTCCCTCCCTCCCTCGCCCGGCTCACCGATCGGGGCAGCTGACATCGCCTTGGGTCCATGGGCTGCTGCCGCCTCCTGGGCTCGGGTCGAGCCGACGCCGGCAGGGCCCTCACGAGCACAGCAGCCACGCAGATCAGCACCAGGTGGGGCTGCATCCTCTTCCTCCCCGGGGGGACCCGCCTTTGCCGGCTGCTTTAAGAGGAACTCTTCGCCGGTCGGATGGCCTCGGGTGTCTCGATCCCAGCCGGCCAATGTCCCGTCCGCATCTGACAAGTGCAAAAAGAGGGGGAAAAAGAAAAAGAAAAAGAAAGCGAGAGTTCGCATCCGCTGCCCTGGTTGGCGGGACGGCGAGGGGGGGGAGGAGGAGGAGGAGGGGAAGGGGCCGTGTTAAATGGTCCCGCA
>JANHFK010004593.1:17524-34893 GCA_036250565.1 Sibynophis collaris
ATTATTATTATTATTATTATTATTATTATTATTATTATTATTATTATTATTATTATTATTATTATTATTATTATCTTAAATAGTTGGATGCAAACAATTTACCATTTGTGACTATGAAAGTTAGATTAGCCTGCTCACACAAAAATGCCATTTATACTAAAATATATTCTACACAATCCCTACTGTGTTAGAAAGCAATCCCAACTTTTTCTATTCAAGCACTTGAAATAATTTCTTTCTCCATCTCCTCCAATACATGTGGAAAGTCTATTGCATTCCTGGTAAGAAGTGGTATCCTTTCAATAATGCGTGTCAAGCGCTGGAGATATCAGGAAATTCAGTTCAAATAAGATTTATTGCAAGCTTAAGCTGTCTACAAGAATCTGAACTACTAACGGCCAAAGGAAATTGGTGGTAGATAAAGATAGTAGGAATTCAAAGTGAGCTGGATTTAGATCTCTTGTGGATGCAAAGGGACTCATAACTGATGACACATTTTAACTCTTTCTTGAGTTCAGCTGGTCATCTCCTACAGTGAAAACTTTTTGATCCCATTGAAGCAAATGTCCAGGCTATTTAATATCTACAATTTTTCTGTGATTTCATTGTAGAATAATAGTCATATGGAGAAGAAAAATTAATGCTCAGCCTTGGGGAAAAAATAAAGTTTTGAAATCAAGTAAGAGACTAATATAAATATTAGCATCACATTTTAATTTCATGCTGCAGTATCCGAAATAATTGAGAACAAATAGGAACAAATGCTGTGCAGGAACAATAGGAAGATTTCCATAGCTATCACATCTCCCAGACAATCTTTAGCAATGCCACATAAAGTTAGACTTATGTTCAGCTTTTGTCAACAAAATTAAGGAAACAGAAGACATCTGCACTGTTGCTTGCTTTTCAAAGATACTCTTGATTCTGCTTTAAATAGTGCAATGGCATCAAGGAAACAATCAGATTTAGCTGCATGATCCTGAGAATACTTGAAGTCAGTACTGTATTTTTTTATGCAGTGTAATAGGGAAGAAGACAGAGATGGCTCTTCTGAGAGAGAGAATCAAGCCAGCATCCCAAGCAGAAGACTTGGGTTGTAATAATGGGAAGCAAATTATTAATTATTTAATGTATTTTATTTTAATTATGACTGGGGAAAGCTTTAAAAGGATGCTTCATGAGGCATGTTAGAACAAATCAAGTACTTACTCATCAGACTATATGTTCTAGATCTAGAACACTCAGTGTAGCTGCTTAAATGGCTTTCCCAGATTGTCTGTGCGTGCTTAGAAAATACTAAGGAGTAATTTCTGTTACTTTTTTTAAAAGTCATCCTTGTTTAAAAGTTTTACCAGAAGACTTCCAAAGGTCTTAATGGAGAAGAATTATGATTAAACCATAAAACTCTGATAATACAATCCTGAACATGTTTACATCTCAGTTACTTCTAGTCAGTCTGCACAGAATTACTATGTAGAATCCCTAGACTGAATTGACGATGACACTAGTAAAAGCAGAAGCAAGAATAGAAATAGTGCTAGCAATAAAAGTAAAAATAGCAATAAGGACAAAAACAACTGATGCAAAAGCAGCTGTGTGTTCCACTAAAAGCCTGAGAAAGCTTTTAAAAAAGCATTAACTTTTCAAGGTAGCTAACCAAATGACACTCTAAGAGTGTGTCCCACAACTGGCTCCCACCAACATAAAAGAACAATTGGAAGATCTCACAAACTGAAGTTCAGATAACATCAAGAGCTTCTCAATTGCTATGGGCAAAAAAACCTGAATAAATAAATAATGAACATCCTAGAGAAGTATCTCTGACAGGGTACTTAAAAATTAAGTTCATTTGGGAACATTTTTAAATACATTACTCCAAAGCTGGATAGAGTTTTTATAAGTGTAAATCAGGTCTGTGAATTGCATTTGGGGGAAAAAATTCCCTTTAGAATCTCTTAAAGAATGACTGCTGCTGGGTGACCATTACATGTTATGATTATTGCTTGTTAATAGGCACACAGAGTACACTTTCATCATCCATGCGTGTACTGGGACTTGTGTTCTCTGATAGTTCATTTGTATGGTGGACTTGAGGTTAACTAGAAGAAAAGATTGGTAACAATTTGTAATTGGGATTAAGAGGATAGAAGGATGTCTAAAGCTATTCTGTTTAGAATTTTGTAGTCTGTTGTTATTCGATTAAGAATTGCCTGTCATTGTAGACATTGAATAGATATTATAAATCTCCAATGCTTGGACGTCTCATCATCGTATCATATAGGAAGAAATATATAGTCATTTATTTTCCTGGGCTCCAAGATCACTGTAGATGGGGACTGCAGCCAAGAAATTAAAAGACATTTGCTCCTGGGCAGGAAAGCTATGGCAAATCTAGACAGCATTCTAAAAAGCAGAGAGATCACCCTGCCAACAAAAGTGCATATAGTCAAGGCTATAGTTTTCCCAGTTGCAGTGTATGGCTGTGAAAGTTGGACTGTAAGGAAGGCTGAGCGGCAAAGAATTGTGGCCTTTGAACTATGGTGCTGGAGAAGACTCCTGAGAGTCCCTTGGACTGCAAGGCCTAAAGGAGATCAACCCTTACTGCTCTTTAGAAGGCCAGATCCTGAAGATGAAACTCAAATACTTTGGCCATCTAATGAGAAGGAAAGACTCACTGGAGAAGAACCTAATGCTGGGATAGATTGAGGGCAAAAGAAGAAGGGACGACAGAGAATGCGGTGGCTGGATGGAGTCACTGAAGCACTAGGCATGAGCTTAAATGGACTCCAGAGGATGGTAGAGGAGAGGAAGGCCTGGAGGAACACTGTCCATGGGATCGTGATGGGTCAGACACCACTTTGCAACTAACAACAAGAACTCTGTATTAATTAGATCACAACTAAACTCCAGCATCTTTTATTGGCACTGTCAATATCCTTCCAAAAATACTAAGTTGAATAAAACAAAATGGGAATAATTGAGAAGGTTAAGAGCTGGAAGAAAAGGCTTTTTTAGAATAGTTGGATGTACCAAGTACCTTTAACGTGGAAAAGACTATGAAGAGACATTTCTTCAGGTTTTTGAAATCTGGTCTATGTGAATAGAATACAATAGACTTTATTGGTGTTCCAAAACAAAGGACAAGGAAAAGTGGTTTTAAATTATTGCTATTGTTGTTGATGCAAGCCATTCAGAATTATGCAGTGTATGATGGGTGGCCATGCACATTTCCTACATTTAAAAAACAGCATTTCTCCTCTATCAGTCACTTACTGGATTTTTCAAGAAGGATTTGCCTAGCTCTCCAAAGTGGGATTGAACAGGAGCCATGAGGTGTCCCCCATGGCCATTGAAAAGTTGATTTGACCGGTGTCGCCCCATGGTAGGTGAAAATCTGTCTTGAATAACTCCCGGACCAGTACCAATTCCACTACCTGAATTCATAAAACATACAAAAGACAAGATGATTATAACTCAGGATATCTTTATCAAAGTGAAAAACACAGGTGTCATTTCTTCACTGAAGTAATAGTAATTACCAGGCATTTGTCCAAACATATCAGCAAGCCCTCCAAGTGGATCCCTGTCAAGTTTCATCCTGGGTGGCATAAACGGTCCCTCCAGAAAGAAGTCACTTCTCATTCCTTGAGACAAAGGAGGAGGAATAAAAACTCCCAGATCCTTAAAAAGAAAGTCAATTGGAAATCAAATTAAAAGCAGTATTTCTTAATACACTTTAATGCCTATTAATGAGCTGCACAGCTAAATCCGTATCTTGTGAAATACCTACTTTCACAGCATCTTGACGGATTTGATTGATAGTCTTTGGTCCATTGTCAAGAAAAGCTTTGCGAGGAATCCAATTGTGTTCTCTCAACTCCACAGTATCCTTCAAGGATTAAATAGAATATTAGCTTCAAGGCATATGCTAGATTTGTCACAGTAAGCAATTTTATTCTCTTACCTGCAGCAGGAAACGAATCCTTGCCGGCAATTCCTTACACATCATCAAGGAGCGCATACGGGCAAAGTACTGATCCATTAAGGACTGTTGAGAAAGAAATTCATTAAATTTGGCAAGTTGACAAGTTATCAAGCAGAACAAACTTATTAATATGTACAAGTTATTTTTATTTGCTAATTAAACATTATGTTAACTACAATATTTTATCTACAACAGTCTATCCCAGGAAGATGAATACTAATAGCATAAATGCAGATATATATATATATATATATGTATGTATGCAATTCTACTAATGCTTACCTTGGCTTTTGCATGGTCTAGTCTAGGTCCTACTGTCCTCATTATCTGACAGAGGCACTCCAAATCCTCCCCCATATCCTTGAGTTGGACTCTCTTCTTCTTTTCCAAAAGCTGGGTAATTTGAAATGAAAGAATAAATTTAAAAAAAAATACTGCCATTTTACAACTTGTTTTTATAAGCCGTTCATCAATAAAATCAGTATTCAATAACATTAAGCTATACATCCAAGTTCACTTAAAATGCTATGGCCAAACAAGCTACACAATTCCCTTTCAACTTAGTGTTTTAAGCAAATTCAACATTAGATTCCATCTATAAACTATTGCAAAATGTTAAGGATTCCTCAAAAAGAACATCAACACAATTGATTAGCAACATTTTCATAAGAAATCCAACCACATGAAAATACAAATAAGGTAAGGGTAAGCACCCTTTAGTTCTAGTTAGTGCTTTACATTGGTGATAACATGACCTAGAATTTTCTATAACATCCAAATTTTTCAAGCAGATCTAACAGGTTTTCCTTAAGTTGTTTGCCAACGTATAAAAAAGGAAGAACAATTTTTATTTCAGGAAATTTATTGCTAACAGTGTTTGCCCACCGTGTAGTCACTAGCAGATACCACTTAATTTTTTTTCAAATACATTACTAGCTATTTCACCAATAGGTTTACATAGTAAAGATTAAAAAAACCACTTACTGTTTTGATGCACTTATGAAGGATAGATTCATGAATAAGATCAAGCTTGCCAAGTTCTCCAATGAATTTGATGTTTCCCAGCATCTTGATCTTAGCAATAGCTCTCTGTTCCTCCTCCTCTGGGAGGAGGGGGCCATCTTGCTTATCATAGACTAAAAATAGAGATAGGTTTTAGACATTGTTCCACTTTTATGACAAAAAACAAGCAAATTAAGAAATACAGTATTCTGAAAACTTACTATCAACATTTCTGGTTCGGTTTTCAAATTCATCTTGAAGTTTAGAAATTAAGAGGCGTCTGAATGTCTAGGATTTAGAATGCAAACATTTTAATGTCTTTCTCTTTTTAAAATGCCAATTCTCATAATAGCTTTAGCCAAAAGAGAATTATACTCACTGTGCTTTGCTTCTGTCCTGGATGACTCTCTGCGGATGGGCCATCAAAGTTGGGTGCATCTTCTGCCAGTCGCAGACATAGTTGAGCATATAGCGAGCTATACTTTGGCTCTTCAAGGGCTTTGTCTACGATCTGAGAGCAGACACTTCATAAATTATATGGAAGTTTAGTATTTAAAACCTGCACTTTTAAATGATCCTAGCTAATCTTATCCACTTTTATTGATGTTTCAGAAATTCACAATGACAACTATGCAGTAAAAAAACTATAGTGTAGTTAAGATTCCCTACCTTGCTCTTCCCCTAAACAATTAAGTAACGGAACAATCGATATTCAATAATTCAATAATCTACTAGGTGTCAATGTTCAGTAAACAAAGTCTAATGTATTTTAACGGACACAATAGTGGAAGATAAGTAGCATTTCCATGCTGGATTTCTACTCTTGGAAACTGGTGGATGGTTATCTGAGCAATCATGACACCTGAAACACACCAGCTCTGTGTTTTCCCTCAGGCCACATCAGTATTATTTGCTAGGAGATAGTATTCTCTTACACATAGAATTTTCTACCTCAACTAGTAAGATAGGAAAAAGTTCAACTGATTTATGTAATCTTATAAGCATACATAGGAAACAGTGCCATTACATAGTAAATCATTTGAGAATAATTCATTCTCTAGGTTGCTCTGCTTTATAACATAACTCTTATAATATCTATGTTCACAGTACACTGAACAACCTGCAAGTTGTACATTTTAAGAACCTGGAACAATTATACTTGCTGTATATAATAGAAATTTTATTAAACAGCATTTTTATGTTATCTTACCAGCAGTATGATCCCCTTTAGGATGAGTTTAGACTCTACACCCACATTGAGGAGCTCAAGGCATAGCTTTTCAAACTTTTCAGGAGTAAGCTTATTTAGTATGCTAAAGGAAAGAAAACAAATCAAGGCTTTTCTTAGTCAAGATTTGACTTGTTTACTGCAGTTTAACTTATAAAACCTTTTTGCTAGTGTTAATCTTAAATGGCAAGCAGTTTTCAATTTTAATCTGTTAAAAAATTAAGTCTTATACTAAATGGGTAATTGTGTAACTGGTTACTCAAAATCAATCTAGAGTATAGAACAGATACTTTGAAAGTCCAAATTGCAATTGCTGGTTTGGCAATAAATAAAGCAACACACTAAGTACAGGATAAGTGGGTCCCAAAAAACAGGAAAGCTAAGAAATAAGGATACTGAAATAAAAATGTTAAACTAAAGGAAAAAAATGGATCCTGAGATGAGAAGTGGAGAACTCAAGGGGGAGGGAGGAGATAAATAAATAAAGCAAGGTATTAAGAAAGGAAATGCCTAGTATGAGCAGCCTTCTAATAAAACCAAGACATTAAGAGCTGAATTACAGGTACTACAAAAAGGAGAAAAATGGGTGGAGAATAATGTAACATAGGGTGACTAAACAGTGTGAGATAAAACAGGTAATGCCATAAAAATCAGTACTCGGAATAAACGATGGGTGTGAAATACAAAGTGAAAAGCAAGAGAATGCAGGACAGAGTAAAAATGCAAAGCCTTGATCCTAGATTCAAAGCAGTCAGGAAACACACAAGCAAATGTTATTGAATATGGGCATTGGTGTCAAGAGTCCAGTGGATCTATCAGAACAGTAATGAATTCTGAGAACTATAATTCAACAGCATTTAGTGAATCAGTAATTTTTCTCCTGGCCTAGACTGGCCTAACATAAAAACGATATACCAAATGAACAGAACACAGCAGAATCTTAATAAATTTGGTTTTTTTGCTTCTGCCTGGAATCATCAATTTAAGACCTACCATCAAGAATTCTTAAGACCACATAAGCAACTCAATATGGGCTGAAGTAGTTATAATCTAATGGACTGGATCTACAACCCCACCTCTTTTCATTTTATCTCCATAATGTTTTTAGATAGATAGGGCGATTGGCCCAAAGTCACCACTATGTTTCCATGGCTGAGATGAATTGAACGTGTCATCCATATCCAACCGACTTTGCCTCTGTACCATGCAGGCTCTTTAGATTCTATGCTCAAAGAGAACTCAAGAACACTTTAGAAAATTGTGGCTTTGCAACTAGGAAAATCTCAATTGGAAATAAATGGCTGGGAAAACAACCATGCATTCTGTGTCTTAGATGTGAATCACATCTTGGATTATAAAATTCCATTAACAATTAAATAGTTACCGCAAAACTTACCCTCTTACTTTCCTGAAGATTGCATCATGTCGTTCTTTGTCATTTGCGGAGTCGTCATCTCGTCTAGTGCTTCGTGAAGGAATCCATTTCTGAGCGTTTTGCCCTGGGGTTTTCCCCAGGAACTCGCTTTAGAAATAGAATATTAATTCATTAAAACCTACAGTGTATTCCCATACAATCTGGAAACAATAGGCTCAATTTTAAACTTGTTTTCGTATCAGGACACTCAAGAAAGCCTGAAATTTTATTACTGTAACCTGAATTTTGATAGTTATTATTTAATCACCTTTGAACTCATTTTTGGAGCTTTGAACTCATTTGAAAAATTATCTTACAGGAACAGCTTAAAATTCCCAGCAGACGTAAAAGACGCATACCATGTCAAGCATAACGAAATAAAAAATAATTAAGAAGGAACTGAAGCAACTAAAAGCTTGGCGCATTTCATTTATGGAATGACCATTTCATGTGTTATGGTGTTCTGGCATCTCATTCTAAATTTGAAACAAAATAGAATAGTTAAATTGTCCTTGAGTATTCAAATACTCCATAATTTGCATATGGGGAATTTGGGTCCAGAGATTCAATTTCTGCTTTCAATGGTTGGATCAAGCCAAAGAAGCTGGGGAAAATAGTTAATTACATGTTCAAAGATCTATGGATTTCTACATTGTAGAAAACAGAGGTAGACTTGCAGAATTGATATTTATTGACCAATCTACATTAAGAACTGAATTTCAGATACTATTGCCTGTATAAGCAATCTTCCACACCATTCCCTTTGCTTTTTTATGCCTAAAGATAAATGCCAGGATAAATTTGACTCAAAAGAAGGCAGAGCATACTGAAAGCAGGCATCATCCCTACCTCCAGTTCTTCTACTAATGCTATTTATATGCTAGACAAGGAGGGTAACTGTCAGTCCTCCAAGGGTAAGGAGACTTTTTCATTATTGTGAGGGCTCAGAAGGAAAACTCTAGGCACAGCCAAGTAGTATACTGAAATATTTAGCATACACATTATTTCTAGCAGTACCAGCTAAGAGCTTAATTCTAGCATTAGGTTTTCCTTGGCACACTAGGAGGGGGGGAGGAGAAATTACATGCCTTTAAAGCATAAGGAAGACACTTGCTGTCTCTTACTTCAAGTATAAAATGCAACATTCAATACTGTCTTAGTGGCAGATATTTGGATGGCTAGTGTGCAGAACTGTTCAGACTAGACAACATGTGTCACATGTCCTCCATCCAAAATTTCCTGTGAAGCTCTTTAGGATAGGTGACATCCTATAATTTATCTCAAATGTTGATTTGCTAGAACAACTGATCTTCCCCAAGGCTAACCTGCTTCCATCTAATTTTTTTTGTTCTGCCTGAATTTTCTTTCCTCACTCTATAAGTCAACCAGCAGTTGTCCCAATATTCAGTGTCATCTGATTGGCTGGATAGGATGCTCTGACTCTCAGACCAAGTATGTCTTCATCAGAAATTACATTAGACAATGACTGCTGCATTCTTGGAGTTTAAAATGGTAAATAGGATTCAGAATGGATTACCAGCAATCTATGCTTGCAGACAGAAATAAGGAAACTGTTTTGAATTCCAAATGTTCCCTAATGTGGAGTACTCCAAATGTTTTGGATTTCATTCTATTGGGATATTTTGCATGCTTTTATGCATGCCCCATTAGAGGTAAATAAGTACCAGACAAAACCTTAAATACTAAGACACAAAGTAGTTAACAGAACAAAACACTTATTGGTTTCATACAGACTTTCAATTTACATTTGTTTACAATGGAATTTAACTTTACAAATTAAACAATGCATCACAAATCCATATAATAGCCAATATAGCAATATACCTGTTGCCGGCAGTCTTGGGATAGTGCTGAAGCGCACCCCTACCTCCTCCTCCGCCTGAAGAAGCACTATAAATAAAGAATAACTGCTAAAGAATTTTTGTTTTGTATGCAGGAAACCAAAATTTTGTAGTTTAACTAGAACTATTTTGTAAACAACTTGATTTGTGAACACAAACTTCCTTGGGTAATTTTTTTTCTTTGTGCACAGGTTAGTATTTTCTGGTAACCTGGTCTGAATCAATTAAAGCTAAAACCAGATGAAGTATTATCCTATTCTCTATAAACACAACAAATAGATAGAAGATACTTATTTGTATCTTCTTGTAGCCTCTTAATTTATGGTCTGTAAAACTTAGAAACTGTGTTACACGTGGTAAGCCATGTATTTAATTTCAGTAGTTGACTAAGAAATTTTTAAGACAAACATGCTTTGTGTTCCCATCTGTTTCATTGTCAAAAAGCTTTAATTACCTGAAACGAGAAGCACCCCCTTCTGCAATCGCACTCTCCACTTTGGCGGCTTGGCAATGAAGAATCTTCCAAAGAATAATAAATTGACAGGATAGGGAAAAACAAAACCTAGAAGGCAAGAGTTAACAAAGTAAGTTTTTGATTAAGGTTTCAATAATAGCACTCCCCCTAGATTTAAGCAGTTTCTCAAAGATTTTGGTATTCAGAGTCTAAATAATTATTTCCTAGAATCTTATACAGTTTGTCATTCCAGAATTTCCGAGAATTTTACTTGGCATCAGAGCCCAAGTTTTTTCCTCATCTGCATCTCAAGTCAACCTTTCCTCCTGCTGATTCCACATACATATATATTCATGAAAGTCTTACACATTATATACATTTTAAACATTTCACAACAAATGCTGTGTATAAGCAAAATCAAAGCAGTCTTATCATCCATATTAACAAACACCCACCCTGTAATAGTTTACTACCCAACGTGACATGTCCTTATAAACCTGATAAACATAGGTTAACTTGACAAATTCAACCCAATACCGGTAACTTTCAATACCCTATACCTTTCAATATCTATAAGTCAGGATTCCTGACATCGAAGAAAGCGGAAACAACACACAAACACATTTTTCCAGGAAGGATCCCTATTTGAATCCCAACTTAAATTGCAGCTCTTCTTTTGAGATTTAAATTAAACCAAAACACAAAGGCGTCCAATCCCACCGAGGCCCGCTACATCTGTAACATCTCCACGGTTCTTACTATTCCCGCCATCGACCTAGCCTTAAAAATACTCCTGCAAGGCGGGAGAGAGATGGCGTGGCGAAGCCCAAGTAAAGACCCAGAAAAACCCCTCCGTTTAATCCAGCCGATCCTCGGAACAAGCTGTAGCCAGCTTCAAGCATCCTGCCCAGGTCATCCTCGATCCTTTCCTACCCGTGCTGGGCACCGCCCGACTCCAAGCTCAGGCGCAACCCCGGCAAATAGGCCCGGCCTTTGTTCTCGGTTCACAGCCCGATCCGCAGTTGCCGGCTATTCAGCCCCAGCAACGGAGACGGGGCATAGTTACAACTTTTCCGGAGCGAGGGACAGCGGAGGAACCGAAATTGATAAGAACTATTCCACCTAGAGACGAAACACAGTTCTTTCTATCTTTCCTATGGAATAATAGGAGCCACGGGCGAAAAATAGTATATGCTCTATTCGCCGAGCCGCGTGGAGGGCTTAAAAGGCAACTGACTATCCCGAAACCGGACTGGATTGTGCCACAGTCACGACCTTCACTCAAAATCGACCGCTTCTTTCTCCCCTCAGACACCGGCTGGGCGAAGACCGGTGCCGGCCGCCATTTTGTTATCGGCAAACGTGCAAGACCGAGATTGCAAACGAACAAGATGGCGGCGATTTTAGGTAGCCGCCATTTTGCATACCAGCAGCCGATTCTTCCTTAGCCGCCTTCGCTCGCCCCCCGCCTCAAATACTCCCAAGTCCAAGCAGTGCCAGCCCCGCCGACTTTCCTCCCCGATTATCATCTTTGCCAACGACGGTCATTTCCTCACCTTCCCTACAGCCTCGTCAGCGTCCCCAGGACCGGCGGCGAGGGCTGGGAAGAGGCGAGAGAAGGGAGGGGGAGAGGGAGCCGGGGATCGGGGCTGGGAGAGGGAAGGGGGAGAGAACGAACGGCAGGACGGATCTCTGAATCACCACAGCAGCGACCAAGCACTTCTTTCCGTCACCTCCATAGAGATCGGACCAACTCTCCGCCGCTTCTAATGCGAACTGAGACAGCCCCACTAACTTTATTACACAGCGTGCAGCTAAACCCTCCTCAACAAGCCGGCTTCCAATCGCCGGTTGAGACTTTGTCGGAGTAGCCAATCACAACGAATAAAGGAGGTGGGTCCAGGGCAAAGGAGGGGGAAGAAGAGAGGTTGGTTGACGGGAAGCAGCGCCGCAGTGCAGCATCGGATTCACAAAGACTAGCACCTTCCTTCCCCTGCGTAGAAAACCAACTCGAGGGGTAGATTGCGCAAATGGCGTACCGGGTTAATTGGGACAGGCTGTACGCCGCTTTCCCCCCAGCGCCGTATTGCCTCCAGTGACAGAAGCTGGAAGGCAGCTCTCATTGAATTTCAGATGCGGCTGTTCTTTGGGTCGGTTTCAATAGCGTGCGCCTTTTGCAATGGCACACAGATGCCCCCGCTCCCATAGTTCCCGGCGAAACCTTTTGGTGGGCTTTGTCTTGATAAAAATGATATGCTTAGAAGCAGAAGAGGGCACGTAGGCGAAGCTTTACTTTAGGAGAGGTACCCGAAATATCAGGACCCCGATTCCAAGAAGGGATGAACAGGGCTGGGCATTGTTAAGGAAGTGCCGTGATTGTGTTCTTTACGATGTGAAAACGGTTGCTGAACACGTTTCCTCCCCTCCCCTCCGTTCCTCGTCTGCTCCAAATCCATTTTTATCAGGCTGAAGAACAATGTTCTAGAAAAACGGCTCAAGGCTTTACCTCTTGGCTCTGACCGCTAGTGAACTGAATAATGCACGATCTTTTAGAATAATTTCAGCAAGACTCAGCACATCTATCTGGGCTCACAATCAAAGTGCTGAAAATCCTACAGGGCATAATGTTGCTTGCTACATATCCATCTTTTACATGATGTAAGCATTTGCCCCGAAAACACATCTCACACTGGGGTTTTGAACACATTTTGAACGCTTAAACCAAAGTATCTGGTTTTCTATATCAAGTAAATACGTCATGATTTCTTGATTGAAAAAAAAACCATTTTACTTAAACACTTCTTTTTAACTTCAAAAATGGTGGTATGATAATCCAGCTCATACCACTAACAGCAATTTCACAATCATTCATCCCAAACCAGACTTGTGCAATAGTTAATGACTTCCCACCTCACATGACTCCAGAAGACATAAATTTAACACATAAATCTTAGTTATGAAATTATGTGCTTGTCACAATCCGATATAAATTTTGAAAAACAATACATAATGTATTGTTACGTTGTATTACTCTGACCAGGCAAGATATGAAGATAACCTTTCATGGTTAATGCCTCCTGGCTAATAATCATATCTTACTATGTAGGATCTGAAGAAGAAGAAAAAGGAACTAGCAAAAGAAAGACTGCAGTTAGCTAGCAATAAAAATGTGGAAGGAGTCTCGCTGCACATATTGTAGTTTACTTCTAGAGAATCTAAGCCTCCTTCATTGGATGTTTCCCTATTTCCCTGCACTCAGTTGATACCACAAAACTATCTTGGCCTTCCAATTCTATTTCTTTACAATAAAATATAGGCTACATCTAAAATATCCTATCATACCTATCATAAAATATCATGAATATTTCAAATTCTCTTATCTAGCTACCTTCATATTTCTTTAGAGAAAAGACCTCCCGCCCAGAGGTCTTTTGCATTTTTTTACAATGATACTGTACACACATATAGAGAGGGTACAGTTTATTATGATCTGAACCATCCTCTAATTATTTAGTCTGGATTTCAGGGTATGTACTAAATTGAGATACCATTTTGTTAAATTCTGGTTCACTAGAAATAGTTTTACATATGACTCAGCACTGGTGAGTGAACACCCACACACTTTCTTTTATACAATCTAACTTCATTTGCTTGCTTTACCAGATTCAACTTCATTTCATATAAATATACAGTAGCATTAAAAACTATGCACGTGAAACACTTATCTTAAAATAATTAAAAACCAGAACCTAGCCACATCATTTTGATTCCAGACAAGGCTTTAGATGTGACACAAATACTGACTTGTGGCCTTGACTATGGCTCAATTAAAAAATGGAGGATCTGAAGTGCTGGCTCTGAGTAGATTGATAAAGCTGTACTGAGACAATCAGAACTGCCAATGTTCATTAGCAGGATTCTGCAGAGTGGACAATACTGACTCCCAAAGATCAAAGGAACTATCCAAAAGGTCAGTGTTGTTGTTATTACTATTCATAGTATTATTAGTTAAAGTAAAATTTATTAAATTATTTTCATAGAATACATTTTGGGAATCAATGGACAATCTAAAACTTCAAGAAGAATTTGACAAGGTGAAGAGTTTGGGGACCTCTATTGTATGTCTTTGAGTGGCCTTACAGTTGTGAAATGTAAAATGAGTTTTATTATGACATACTTACCAAAATGCTGATACCTGGATTAAGTAGTTTATGAGATACTGAGGGAACTGCTTTTCACTTCTCTGTTATCAAAGGGAACAGTTCCTCTTCCCTATTGAGTGAAAAACAAAAAGGCAAAGTTTAAAATAAGTATTTTTAAGTGAAAAAGCGGTTCAGATAATGACAATAAATGTCTAGCACTATTTGTTTTACATAATGTTTGTCAAAAAATGTGTTTTTCCTTCAACATATTTGCAAATCTACATTTTCAAGGACAAGTTCCATGTTAATTTTACATAAGAATTGTCTTGAAACTAATTCTAATTTTAACTCTAAAACTAAGGGACACCTTGTAAAATTCTGAATGGTGGTCACCATCTTATAGAAAGAACATTACAGCTCCAAAACAGCAAACAATAATGATTTATCATTGCATACATTACATACAAATGTAAAATTCCACTGTAATTCTTACAAAACCTAAATATACCATAATTTTGTGAGACATTAAAAATATTCCAAACATTGTCAGAAAAAAGAAAAGGAACAGGAGTACAATAGGACTGGCATATCCTCTCAGTTAGTAAATAATATCAATATCAGGGGGCAAATGGTTTTGTATGGAACTCATCTTTGAAACACACCAAATCCCAACATGACTTCATAGTACAATTAATGCTATAATCCCACATACTTATTTGGGAGTAAGTACCATTGCACTCAGGGGGGCTTCTTATTTAATAAATAACAAGCTCAGGTTTCCACTGAGCACTACATATGGGGGTTAAGATAATAAAGATATGATTTTAAAAACCTATTTATGAAAATGATAGTGTTCAATGGTACTATGCAAGATAAAATCTCATGAGCCAAATCTGTTCATCTGTCCTATAAACCAACCACTATTGATCTTTAAACTAGAAATAGCTATATTAGGTAAAGATGAGCTGAGAGAAAACAGAGGAACATAAGCAATATACAGCAGAAATGAGTCATTCTTTTGGTGTGGCAGCCCTAATATTATGGCTGTATTGCTAAGAGTTTGCTAATGGAACTCTGAATAAAAGGATCACTCCACTAAAGCAGACCTGTAACATGGTGTGTTTGGCGCAGTAGTGGGTTCCTACTGGTTCTGTCCGGTTCTTAGAACCGGTAATAATGGCAGCAAGAGGCTCCACCCACCCACCTGGATGTCATCACCGATGCTCTGCGCATGCGCAGAAGCACCGTGTGCGAGCATGCTCCCATTGCGAACCGGTAACGAAGGTAAGTAGAACCCACTCCTGGTTTGGCGGGCCTACAGCTATATATTATTTTATGAAAAACTACTGAAATTGTCTTCAAAAGATTAAGTACAGGTAGTCCTCATTTAGCGACTATTCACAGTTATGACAGTGATGAAAGAGTAATTTAGTAACCTATCCTTGCATTTACAATGTCAGCAGGTCCGTAAAGCAAAGGAAAGCTGAAGTAAAAAAGATAAGCACAGTTGCGATTTCACTTACCAACTACTGCGCTTAAGAACCAATTTGTTGGTTCTAATTGTGGTCACTAAGCAAGGCCTACCTGGGTATGATCTCTTTCTCTCTCCTTCTTTTTTCTCTCTCTTTCCTTTTCTGGTGGCTCAGCTAAGCTTTTAGTTGATCACACAGCCAGATCAAAGACAATACTTGATGGAGTGTTAATAGCTCAAGATATTGTGGTAATCCAATGTGTTGTATTACTGTTTCTTGCCTAAGGACTCATCTAAATATGTTCTGAATAGGATAAAAGTGAATCAGAAAAGGGGAAGATAATCTACAAAGACTCTAGTTTGAGACTACAGATAGAAGGCTAGGAAGGGAGCTTATTTCTAAACTTGATAAACTGTGTTTTTGTATCTCTCTCTTTCTCTCTCCCTCTCCCTCCCTCCCTCCCTTCTCCCTCCTCTCTCTTTCTAAAGATCCAGTGCATTGGGTTTGTTCAGATACTAGCCATGGATATCAATATTAGAAAACATTGGCACTCTTCAGTGACTCCTCCAAAGGAAACTGAACTCAAACTAAGTTCTTTGATACATCTGCGGAACTTTGCATAGTTTTGAGAAGAGAACAAGAGAACAAGAACCTTTGGTAGGTGTTCCTTTTATTGCAGGGATCCCCAGCCCCCAGGCCACAGACTGATACTGATCTGTGGCTTGCCGTAAACCTGCCGAGAGAAGCCCCATTTGCACATATGTGAGATGCAGGCAACGTGTGAAACCATGCCCCCTCCGGTCCGCAGACAAATCTCTTTCCACAGAACTGGTCCCTGATGCCCAAAATGTTGGGGGCCATTGCTTTATTGGATTTAAGGATTTCATATGGAAGAAATGTGAATGGTATTCATAGGTGAAATGTGGGGAATCACTTGTTATTGTGACATGTTTACATGCTGATTTTAAATTTTAAAAATTTCTATAGAAACTAATGAAGCTGAAGAAGTTCACAAAGCATATAAAAAACTGAAGTTAATGGGGAAAAATGGGAAATGTGTTGCATTAGGAATGTTTATTATTATTTTTTGCATAATTGCATTCAAGGCAGATCCACACTTTCTGCTTTGTCCATTGCCAGTCCATTTCTCATCCCTTCCTGACTATAGGATTGAACTGTCCACCCACTCCTATACCACTTCTGATGCACCCCATGGTGCACGCCCATGCTCACCAGCCTTGACACAAAACTGCTGTTTTTTGATATCAATCCATCATAAACCCTTCAGAATTGAAGATCTCCACAGTTTATGTTCCATTTCAGTAGCAGTCTCAGCTTCAGTTGACCACAGTACTTGGCATGCTCCCTCCTTTCCTGATTGCTGCCCCGGATAGCAACATAGTCCTGGCCTGCTAGGTGGATCATATGTCATGTTCTCTGCTGGATGGCAATTGCTGTATTTTTAAAGACAGCCTTGCCAGTGATTCCATGATGGCCCATTAAGTCAACAAATCATCTTCAAACTAAATGTTCATGCTTCATTTAACTCTCACATCTCCCAATGAGCACTCCTTTGATTTCTGTACTGTTGGATTGAGCAATTCCCCCCCCCCCCTACCTCTTGCTGCAGTTTCCCTCCCTTTATTTCATTAAATTGGGAGTAGAAACTTTGCAACTTTGTTTCCTAGGAAGCTAAATGATCAGCTTATCTTTGCTACAAAGTTTCCCTGGACCAGTGGCCAGCAAACTTAAACACTCAAAGAGCCATTTGGACCCATTTCTCACAGTAAAGAAAACACCGGGAGCCACA
>JANHFK010004595.1:8236-25884 GCA_036250565.1 Sibynophis collaris
TGAAAATTTGATGAGTTCCCTCTGGTCTAAATTATTTATAATTATTGAAGAGTACTGGGCCTAGGACAGTGCTTGAGGTACCCCATTGCATGCTTCCCTCCTTGTAGATATAGTTCCATTGAGTTGGTCAGTTAGTTGTGAATCCATCTGGTAGTGATGCTATCCCACATCATCAGGCACAAGAATTCGGGTGCCAGGGTTGGTTCCAAAATGAATACAAGTTTATTTCATGCTACCTCTAAACAACAATACTAAGTTAAGGCAAATTGTTGGTAGATAAGTCTAAATTGAATTCAAGGAGGGCAAGACTTAGATCTCTTGTGGGTATGACAGAACTCTAAGCTAATGATGCATTTGACTCCTCCCTGGTCTTCTCCTACACTCCTTTTTGGATCTTTCCAAAAAGTAGACTGTAGTCTACTTTGTCAAATGCCTTACTGAAGTCTAAGTAAACTATGTCTACAGCATTTCTCTAAACTTTTGTCAACCAAAGAAGGCAATAAATTTGTCTGGTATGATTAGTTTCTAACAAACCATGCTGGTTTTTAGTAATCATTTTGGTCATTTCTAGGTGCTCGCAAATCTGTTGCTTATGTTTTCCAGGATTTCCCCAGGTATTGATGTCAGACTGATTGATCTGTTTCCTGGATCTATTTTTTCCTAGTTTGAAGATTAGAACCACATCAGCTCTTTTCCAGTCCTCTGGCAATGTCATGGCCCCATCGGAGCCTAGTTCGGAGGAGGAAGAGAGGAGTTGGAACCAGGACCATCCAACGGAGATGGCACCTCTCCCTTGGAATGTTTGGAGAGTCCAGGGGCTGAGGATGGTACTAGAGGCATCAGCAGGGAAGGGGAGAAGGGCAAATGTTTGAAGCAGTGTTGTGATATTGTACTATGCCCCTTTCATGCACACATGGTAGTCAAAAGGGCCAGAGAATGCAACACAATGTTCTAACATTGCTTTTATCATTTTGATCAAAATGGTGAGTCCTGAGCCCCACGTATTCCTCACAGCTGTTCATGCACTGAAAATTTTCTTCCAATTTTTTTCTTTTTTATGCTATTAGTCAGATCTAAAATCTGTAAGAAAAAATGATCTGAGGGATGCAAATGCAATATTACCAGGTGGGAACGTTTTAATATACAGTAGAACCTCTGGTCACAACTATAATTCATTACATAACTTTGGCCACAAACCGATTTGGTCATGACCCAAACCTGATTTTGGAAATTTGGTGCTTACAAAAAAATGGAAGGGAAAATCAGCCGGGGGGGGAAAATGTGAATTTTTTTAGTCGGAACCTGATTTGGTTGTGTCAGAAGCGTTCATGACCAGAGGTTCTACTGTAATCAGCAGAACAAATTTTGAAAGATAGGACAAACCATTTATGTGAATGGGAAGGAAAGATTGTTATTCCTCTTGAGGTCCAAACATACACTTTTGTCAAAATTGATTCTGCACCAATCATTCTACTTCCTCCTTGCAAGCAAGATTGCAAATGTGGGTTTATTGTCATAACTATGTATCAAGAGAAATAGAATATGAAATTTTGAATGGTGAAATTACCAGTACAAAAGGGAATTGTGCTTTCTATTCCTTCAGTTCAGATTCCTTCTCTACCACAATTGTTTTGACTGAGATACTATTATCTGCAATTAAGCATAGGTTTAAGTGTGATTCAGAAAGAGGGAGCAAATGTTACTATTTTATGAGGCTTTGGCATCTTCCTATATTTAGACTTTCCTGGCAGCAAAGAAAAGACTACTTCAGATTTAATGAGCTCAAATTTCTAAAATATCCAATTATGGAAGTATGTCTGAAGATGAAAAATTCCAACATGTAACTTAAACATTTTAAATTATATTAGTGGTATGTAAACTCCTGGACAATATATTGCTATAATTCAACAAGTACTTTTCCTAATGGAGCAACACATATTATATGAGCATATTTAAATTCTTATGCACTCTATGAAATGGAAAAATAAAATGACTGACTTTTGGCTGAATGTGTATAGTTTAAACATGAACTAAACAGATGGATTAATTTTATTCTTTGCTCTCTTTCCATATTTTTCTCTACACTTCTGACATGCAAAATAATTTTAATGCTTTTTAAGGCTTTTATCTTATACTTCAAATGTTTGAACACTACTGTCCAAGTCTTTTGTAAATTTTATTTTTCCCAGCTGGTTTTGGAATGGCAGTTGTGTTCCAGAACAGTCTCCACTGATTCCCCAAATGTTCACTAAACCGCCTAATACAAAACGCATGCTGGAGCTCTGTAATTAGAAAAGAATTTAAAATCAAAATAGAGTGTATTAAAATATGTAAATCATTCAAATGTTCCAAAATATTAATTTTGACTACCCCTATGTACAAAATAGTTAGAAATAATATTCAGGAGACTGCAAATGCAAAAAATATTTGACTGTATAAAAAAACAGTAATCAGATTAGAATCTATTATCTTCTAAGCAATAGGAAAACTATCACTGATTTTAATAAACTAGAAATGCAAGTTTGGAGGCCAAATAATGAAAAATCAGTAATGTGGTTTTAAACTATCATAACATTACAATAGCAATGTTCCAAGAATACAGTTCACTACACATTTACATGGGAGAAAATCCCACCAAATTGGTATGCAGGCCTATAAAAGGAAATATTGGGTGCAAACAAAACTCGCTCTCTAAAATCTGGGTGTTATGGTACCTGAGAGCATTTTCCTGTGAGTAAAGTTGAGCAGGACTGCTTGTTCAGTCATTTTTAAACCAATCTTCAAAGAAATAATTTTTGCTTTTATGTGCAGGCATTACTCAGAAAAGTGGATTGATTGATTGATTATGCTGCTCATTTCCCCTACAAGGTGAAAAACAATAGTTCTGATTTATTTACATAAATGAACTACAGACCCTGTAACTGAGGCCATACATTTCTTTAATGAATAAGGATGCAGTCAGATATACTTTTATCTCTGAATTTTAGGGTAGGTTGGTAATACTTATGGAGAGACAGTTGTTTAAGGAGATAATCTGGCCCTTTTGAAAACAAATTGATCTTTCCCGTGAACATGACTGCACTGCAGAATTCCCTTTCACAGTTTCACTACTTGTTTTTCCCACAAGTTTGTTATTTATCTTCTAAGGAATTTTACTACCACATCTTCTTACTAGTAAAAAAAAAAAAAGAGCTTGGTTGGCTCAGAAATATCGGCAGTAAAATGTCCCAAGCGTCTGAAAAGCAAGTCTCACAATTCCCGAATATTTGAGGAGAAAAGCAAACAGCACAACCCCGAGATGCATCACATCTGACCCAGGAAAAACTGCTCCAAAACGGTTTAATCTCCTGTCTTGTTAAAAGAAGAAGAAGAGACGGATTAGAAGAGACGCCCGGCTGTGATAAAGTCTTCGTTGGTTTTTTTTTTTTTTTTTAAACCCGTCCAAAATGCCTCAGCTAGAAAATATGTTGGCTAGGTCCCACTGAGCTGTCGTTATTACACACGCGCCCTGGCGCGCGTGCACGAACAGGCTCCCTCGCTTGTGCCGAGATCCAAACAGCAGGCAGCAACGTACAAAAAGGCGATGCTTGTAGGAAGCCGATTTGCTTTGCATTTTGGCATGCAGTGGGGAAAAGGGTCTGCGGCGCCTGAGAGGTCATTTCATCACGGGGTGGGCCAATTAAGAGGATGCATTTGAAGAGGCAGTGAGGCTCCCCCTCTCCACACACACACACACACCCCATCTGTTCTATAGCGAGGAGTGTGTGTGTGTGTGTATGTGTGTATGTATATAGACTGAGGAAGGGAGGGGGGAACCCTGTGAGGTGGGAGTGACTGAGGAGGGCTCATCTGGGCTTGAGTGACGAGCCGAGGGAATGGAATCGCTGTAGAAGCCCAGCTGAACAGAAAGGAACGTTGAGCTGCTCCGGGAAAACGAAAATCAAGGAAGACGCCGCCTCTTGGGTATCTCCCCGCTACTTCGCAACTCGCTTTTCGCTTGCCCTGTTGCTGCTCGTAGGAGACCCGTTTCTCCTTGCCCGGGCCGCTTCGCTCAAGGCGGGACCAGAGCATTGGCCGAACGCCAGGTGAGGCACCGTGGCGAGCGCCCCCGCCCTGTGCACCTTTCTGCTTTGCTGGGGGCCCCCCCTCCCCTCCCCGAAGGTAAATGGTGCCAAATGAAAGCTGCTTTTCGGCGAAGCGGATCGGAGACCCCCGGAGGAGCTGGGATCCAGCATTGCTGGTGGAGGGAAATAATCGCGGGTTACCCCTTCCGAGCCCTCCAGATTTCTTTGACCAGCTCTGGATGTGTTGGTCGAAGCGAATTGCAATTAAGTGGGTGAGGAGCCGGGGTGAAGGAAGATAACAAAATCTGGTTGTATTGTTGAACGGGAAGTTTAATTAATATTCAGTTTATTAATATTCTACAAAATAAAATATATGACCAGAATTATAAAACAGATCTAATCACATCGCAAATGTTTATTCACACAACATACTGTCATCTCTCTCTCTCTCACACACACACACACACACACACACAAACACAACCACACACACACAGTCTCTGCCCCTGTTAGTCTCTTGTATTCTTTCAAGAGCCAGGGTGATTGCAACGTTGCAGTTTTGAGGAAATGGCACAGTGGATCCCTGAAAAGCAATAAAGGGGCGTGATGGCTAGAGACATTCTTGGATCCTATCGGAGTGTGCGTGGGAAGCCCAGAGATAGAGTATTTGCTTATTAGCTAACTAGGCAGGAACTGTTAACCCTATTTTGTTTCCGAGGCTCGTTTTACACTACAGCGCTGTACAGTATTAATGCTCTGCAAGCAGGAATCTGACGAGGCATCTATATTCTTGCATTTTCAACTCCCTTTCCCCACGAATAAGGTATTTTCTAAAGTATGTATATTACTCTTGAGTGGTATTGTGGAATGTCTGATTTGACATGGCTTGACAAAGTAAGTATATTAAGTGATTGGGCAGCTTTTAAAAATTGCAATCAGGGCAGCAAAGCTGCAATATTTTTCAGGAAAGGTTGTGTTATGTTTTTTGAATGCTCAAAATTGTAACTCTTGAATTGTGCTAAAGTTAAAAGGCAAGTGGAATTGTGAATGAATGGTTTCCCTGATTTTCATGAAGATTCTGGCTTTTTTAAACTGTGGTTTCAGGAGCAGTTCACATTCCTCCTTCTTTATATTACATTTTTTACTGGCATACCCTGAGATTCATTAAACTGAGAGCAACAGGAGGATTGCTTTTATTCCATACTTTCAAAATGCATAGACATCTTATTTAGATTTTTTTTGCTTGGGTTTGTAACTCAACTACATTTTCTGGCTCCTCTGTTGATAGGTGGGAAGAGTAGGAGGAGAACTTGTTTGTCCACATGCTATTACAAGTGCAAATACTGTTGCATTTTGAGATATCAAGTTGATATGTCATGGCCAACATTTCAGATTAGGTGCTTTTAAAATGTGTGTATTGCAATAGTATCCACTCACTAAAGGATACAAAAATGAGAGTGTTATATGTATTCTCATAGAATTGTGTTTAATCTACAACTGCAAATCCAAAAAGGTTGATAAAGAGATAAGTAACACTATGAATCTTTAATTTAATGTTTGACAGAAAGGCAGATAGCATCTAATTTAAACTTTTGAGTTTCCTTGCAGTGTTTGAGGCTTTTCATCATGCTTTAGGAGAGGGCCACATCTGGGTGGCAACTTCATAATCTGGGAGATCTTTTAATTATTTATTTGGGGATGAGAAATAACAGGATTCTGGAGAAGGAAAAAATGTAGTGTCAGAAGTAGGAATTGGGTTGCTTGAGAAGTAACTAATTATACACATACAGCCCTGAAGCATTATGGAAAGTGCAACGTAATAAATAATAAATCAAAACAAATAAAACTGTCAAATGTGAAAAAACTTGATACTGAATTAAAATAACAGATTTATTCCCAACAACTGGATACTTCCTAATATATGTCCTGTATTGCTAATATTATGGAAACATTTAGTGAGGAATCGTAATCTAGCCCTGGTTCTGAACACTGTTTCTCTGACCCTGAATCTAGAAACATAATTAAGGCAAAAACGTGACATTTTTCCAAAATCTCCTAATTCAGGAGATTTGCTGAATTTTCAATTTACTGATTAAGTGTTAAACATGTTAGGTTGAATACAGAGAATCTATTTTTTCAGTGAATATTTATGTAAGGTACTCTATGGCTTCCTTCAGTCCAAATAAGATCCCAGATTACTTAGAATTGTTCAGTTAATTCCATTAAGCACTGGATGGTAATATAAGAGATTTATTTGAGTTATATCCTGTTTCTCTACTAACAGATGGCGGTTATGGCAGCCAACCAATAATGTTAAATCATAACATTAAAAATACAACTAAAACATCATTAGAAAACACACTAGGAAAAAAACTAGAAAAAACATTTGTAACTTGATCAGCCAGAGCCTATTTGAAGAATACTTTTTATTAGTCTGATGTTTATTTTATTTATTTTTTTGCTAAGGTGCTTAAAAGCCTGAATGAGAAGGTCATCTCTTGAATTGTATCCTCTGTCGAAGATATGAATACCAGGGCAGGCTGCTAAAGGAGAATGTAGTCTTCTCAACAGGCCTTTCCAGATTATAACCAGTACTTGAACTGAATTTGAACCAAACTTTTCATCAGTTAAAAATTTCAAAGCAGGGAATTACATGCTCCCTCTAGCTAAACCTATTGCCAATCTATTGGCAGCCTTCAGTTGAAGTTTCCAAGCTCCATAAAGGTAACCTTAACTATGGGAGTACATTGTAAGAGTCTAGAATTATTTTGAATGAATATGCATATATAAATCTACCCTGTGTGTATATAATTTATATTTACAGATTGAAATGGTCTTTTGCTTAGGATGTTTCATTGTAAATGTCCTTAAATATGTCCATAATGGACTATGGGCTCTCCTGCCACTTCTTGTTCAGATCTGCCTATTCCAATCTCTTTGAGTTGGAAGGATTAAATCAGAATATGTTCTGGCTTCCTTCCAGTATAACTAAAACTGAGTAAAGCTTTCTTGCTTGTTTCTTTGTTTGACAATGTTGGGACTTGTGGTTCTGCTCTTGTTTTGTCATGCATCCTAGTTCCTCCGTCCATCATCAATCTTCACCACAGCTTTCACTAAGGAAGGGATAAAAGCAATCTTCTCAACTTTTTTTTCACAACAAACCCCCTTTCATATCTTTGGTGGCCACAGACCATGACCACGGACCCCCAAGACTTAACTCAAGATTTTAATCGTTACATTTCTTCAAGTCTTTACAGATGCTCTGTGATGATATCACGGCCCTTCAGGGATCTGCAGACCACAGGTTGAGAATTACTGTTCTAAGTGATTGGTGTTCTTAACCCTTCTCATCAGTTTCCTGATTGATAAACACAATTGATTAAAGGTTGATTTTTCCCTGTTTGTGGAAATAGCATAAAGGATTCTCTTGCATCGGCCTTATTTCCCAGCACCTATGATTTAAGTGAGCCATTAATTCACTTTTTCTCAGCCATATCCTTAGAAGCTCTAGAAATCAAGTTAGCACAATTGTGCAAATAATGCAGTTGTAAAAATATTGCCATATTAACATTCCATCATTGTAGCTAGCAGAGACATCTTAACAGAAAAGATGTCGTCACAGCAGTCTGACTACCTTTTATAATATGTCTGTTTGTTTGTATTTGCAATTAGAAAAATGTACCCATATATTAAAAACATTGAGGGGGGGGAAATTTGCTGGCAAATAATTTATCTTGTTTTATGTGGAATGGGACAAGGGCATTTTTGTTACATCTTTTACAGAAAGTATGAATACAACAGGTCACTTTCAAGATTCTTTTGAGGACTTGGCGGGTGAAAAAGGTGGTAATAGGAAAGTGCCCATTATATGTTTGGCAAAACATGTCTTTTCTCCAAGATATTTAAAGGTACCTGAATAATTTGAAAATATTTAAGGGTATCATGGCTTAAATTATCCTGTAATGAATATTTAATCACAATTAATGCCGGGTTTTTGGTTCTTAGGTAAAATTCACTGAAAAAAATGGGATTCCAGACACAGAATTTGCTTAAGTAACTACGCTGTTTTATTTTGTGGTAACAAAAGAGCAGCATTGCTAAATCAGAAAAGAACCAAACCAAAACCCACATATCCAAATATATTAAACTACTTGTAGAAAGCTCGGTCCTCAGACACTAACTGCTGGCTGCTATATTTAAAAAGAAATGAAGCAAAATCCACCTTTTCCATTTCAGCTTTAGGAAATTGGCATCAAAAGCATATTTAACTGTAAAACAGAACTCACCAGTTCTTTATTGTCTGTTTTCTGTTGCTTTTTTGAGTATTCCATCTTAAGACTAAACTACAAATATTAATTTGTTTGTATATATCCCTCCTTTATTATTTTTACAAATAACTCAAGGCAGCCAACATGTCCAATACTCCTTCTTCCTATTTTCCCCACAGCTGTGAGGTGGGTTGGGCTGAGAGTGTGACTGGCCCAAAGTTAACCAGCTGGCTTTCATGGCTAAGGTGGGACTTGTACTAGTTATTGAATAGTTAATGTATCTATCCCAGCACAGTGCTTGTTGTATGTTTCATGCTAATTTTTGCACCAGTGTTTTTAGGACTCCTCCTAAACATATCAACAATAAATCTCCTTTAATATCTGCAATTAAAATATTATTTTTAATATTATTTTACTATTGAATTTTTATATTAAACTTTAATGTCTATGGAGATTTTCAGTCATCCAGGTCATAGTTGTCCCAAAGGTGCTTTTCCAAGAGGCAACTAGACTTGTTTTTGTTTGAGGACATTTCATTTCTCATTCAAAAAGCTTCTTCAGCTCTGACTGGATGGTGAGGAATGGAAGGATTTATACTCCTTGCAGAAAGCTGGTCATTTGCATTCTTTTAGAGAGTCATTGAGGCTACCTGGAAGTTTATCTGTGTCATCAGGATCACCCGAGTAGTGCAAATGGATGTGGAGCCTTCTTGGAACTGTTGAAAGGACGGTGTTGTAGACTGGAGATAGATGATGCCGTATCCCCCACCCCCCTCTGTTGAGAGAGGACTATTCAATTTTGACATAGATGGCCTCTTTGACCCTTCTTTCAAACCATCTAAAAGTGGTTTGTGAAACAAGCAAGATTTTTATTGATCTACTGTCTTAATTAAGCTTGATGAGTTGATGAGGCTAATATATCTTGATGAAAAGGAATAATTACATTTTAAGGCAAAGTCAAAGCCCCAACATTTAAAACCAATAACCACTAGAGGTTCAACCAAGGAAAGAAACACAGACATGCTGGCATAACAATTTTCTTTTATGGAACAAAATTTCTCCTCATTAAGTTAACTGGAACCATCTTTTATATAGAATATTAGAAATGCAAAATAGGTGTTTTGCACATGGTATAATTAAACACATTTGCTTACCTTTCTTATAAAATGTTGCTCATTAAGGTATTGTATGTATGTTTGATAAGAGAAGGAGGGAAGAGAATACAGCATGACCAGGAGAATATTTCCATTTTGAATTACCGTACAGTTTCAGAACACAAGAAGTCCAGCCTACATGAAATTGGCAGGTTTAGGCTGATGTTTGTGTGTTAATTTTCAAAAAGTTTTTCTTCCATTAAATTTTTTCCATTGTAAAAGAGAAATGTATTTCAATACCAAGATCCCAACACTGGTGCAATACTTTTAGCAATATTAACAGTAAAAACTTGGTTGGCCATAAATAATGTCACAATATTTTCCAACCATTTATTATTTCTTTTGAAGCCTTGGATAGGGGTGGTGGAAATTGAGCATCTTTTCCAAGATTTTCCCAACCGCTGTGTTACTCAACCACACATAATCTCAGAAGAAAGTGGAAGGTGTCCTGTTATTTTCTTCACATCAGCAGACCAGGGGTGGGTTCTACTTACCTTCGCTACCGGCTCGCAATGGGAGCGTGTGCGTGCTCGCTTCGCTCATACACGGTGCTTCTACACATGCACAGAGCGTCCGTGATGATGTCCGGGCGGAGCCGCACGCTGTCATAACTACCAGTTCTAAGAACCAGACAGAACCGGAAGGAACCCATTACTGCAGCAGACTTGAAAAGCTAAAAAGTGAATGTTATTGCTCCAGTCACTTCATTTCACAAAAGTGAGGGAAATGTTTTTTTTCCCCCTACCAGCTGGTTTAATGCTGCAGAGAGAAAGTGACAAAATAATTATTCTTTTCTATCCATTGTGGTTTTGTTTGAGCTACTGAAATTCAAGAACTGAAATTCAGGAGCTGAAAGAAGCTACGAGGCACAGCATCTTAAAAACCTTGAAACAGAACCCCCAAACTGTAGCTCTTTATTGCTTACAATTACCCTGCAACTAAAGTAAAGGCAAATCAGCTCAACCCTCCAATCTTTGGAGAAGGAGCTGTTCCAGATTTTAATACAGCTGGGAAGTGAGATATCATGGGCAGCTATGTAAGATAGGTTGGCCTCTCATTTATTAAGAAAAAGGAAAAATTATTAAAAAATTGATGTAGATTTGCAGTTATGTTTTTTACACTTTAGATGCAGTTGTAGGAAACAAGTAAATTGTATTTAAAATACATCTTATTTATCAGAATGAGGAGATTTATCTTTATATTGATCTCAAAAAGGACACCCTTTAAATCGAGATATTGTTAGATACCTGGATGATATATATCAAAGTTATGAAAATATATACTTTATATAGGGAGAAATACAATATGAAAAGGAAGCACCAGCTATAAGGAAGAGTTCTCAATGGAATGTTTTGATCTCTTAACCACTTGGTATTTTGCTTGAAATGGCATGCTAAGTGAAATAACAGCTCTTAACAACATTGTGGTATTCCGCATGTTTTTGAGCTGGTACTGAGTGGAAAAAAATATCATTACAGAAAAATGCCAAAGTACTTCTTCGTTGGATGTTACTGTTTTAGTGCAAGTATTTGTCTGAGAAAGGCTTTTTTTTTTAAAGGCTACAAGATTAGATATAAAACTTTAGCAAGATAGTGCATCAATTGAGTGTTATAAGGGCACCTCTGTTATATATTAGCAATAACATTATTAAAAAGATTATTGCATTCACTGTGTGCTTTTGTTGTAAGGATGATCATTATCAGCACTTTTTGAAACAAATTGATTCATTTGATTGATTGGTTGTTTATGTGCCATCAATTTC
Source organism: Sibynophis collaris (assembly GCA_036250565.1). Lineage (NCBI taxonomy): Eukaryota > Metazoa > Chordata > Lepidosauria > Squamata > Sibynophiidae > Sibynophis > Sibynophis collaris. The sequence continues at coordinate 19,484 of JANHFK010004595.1, forward strand.
CAATTTTATTGTATTTGTATACCGCCCTTCTCCCTTCCGGGACTCAGGGCGGTGAACAGACATAATTAAAACGGTATAATACATAATAATAAATATAAATTTTAAAATATTTTAAAATAATTAAACGATAGTCTGTTCTAAATTTTTTTAAAACATTCCCATTTCATTCATATGCATGCATGCATACCTACATACATGCATACATACACACGTGGTAGCAACAATTTTTATTTTAGAATTCTTTTACAAAACTGTGAAGATGTGGAAATCTTTATATATGATCATTATGGTAGATGTAGATTAAATGTCAATAGGCAGCAAAAATCATTAGAAACATAGAACAACCTGGTGCCTTCCAGATGTTCCTACATTTCTTCCCAGTGGTCTTGTTAGAAATCCCTTACATCTGCAGAGCATTGGGATCACCTGTCACTGGTACAAAAACAGAAGCAAAGCAAAACAGATGGATATTGGCTCTATGGCACCTGGGCAATGTAATTATACTTCTCAAGATTGCTGTTGTAATAATTAGTAGGCTGATTTAATAAACCTGAGCGTATAACTTTGTTCCAGTTCTAACAAAATGATATATGAATTATCTTGTAGGAGCCCACTTCCTCTATTAGGAAGATGAGATGTATTAAATTAATAAGTATTAAGATCTTTGATTGCAATCCCACTGTGTTTCTGGTGATTTCATAATTCATAACTATTAACATTGTTTCATTGTCATTTTTTAACTGCAGAGTGGATCCCCGTTGTATGTGAGTAGCACATAGTTCTTGTAGTTTGTCACCTTGCTGACTCACAATGAGCCAAATCACAGGGATGCTGAGGGCACTACCTCTCTTCTCAATCTGTCATTACATAATTGATTTGCATGATTAGATTGCATGTTGTCACACCTTCACAATACTTTGGATGCCTTTTTCAAAATCTTCTTGAATTTATATGGAAATTTAGTGTAAATCTTGCCTTCAGTTTAAAGCTGCTTTGAAATATTACAGAATAGAATACTTCACAAATGGGACTATGATATTTAATGCCAAAGAAAAATGTGCTGGACATGGTGGGGAAATTAAATACAAACATATTTTAATGAATATGAATACAAACAGAAATTAAATACAAACATATTTTAATGAATGTTTAAGTAATTAATTCCATGCATTTCAAGGCATCATTTTATAGAGTAAATCATAAATAGATAAAATCGTATTTATGGAGGGCAAATGAGTTTCTTTTAAAAATAGTCTGATAGGACTTTTTAGATATTTGGAATTATCCAAACTAAGATCTTTCCTATTCTTGACTAAATACCTTAGACTCTTGTAGTCCATCCATATTCACCATAACAATTTATATTGTTTGTAAAACATTGAAAATTGCTTCGGTTTATTAGACTAGACCTTTTTATACAGCTGAGTCTCTAAATTTTCATATGAACAAACTGTCTGGTTAGGGCTTGATTCCACCCAGAATAATTTTTTTCCAGACTTTGTGAGAAATCTAGAGCTAGCACATAATTTGTGAGAAATCTAGAGTAAGCTGCACATAATTAAAATTCTAAATAAAATAACGAGTTTGTTATTGGAAGGCCTTTTAAATGATAACTTTTTGTCAATTAAGAAATTTTACAAGTTTTATTACTTGTGTGAGTTTTTTTTAGTTTGTTTTAAGATGTGTGCTGCCTTAAGTGTTCAAGCAGAACAAGAAAGGCATTATATAAATTGCACTCAAAGATGCTTGAAGTCCTAGTAAACATTAAGATGGATCAATTCAAAATTACACATTTTTACTAAAATGCTGTTTATAAACAGCACAGTCTGCTGAATGTTAAACATTCTTATGCTCCATCAATTTGTATGTTGAAATTGCTTCCATTCCAGCGAATGAAATCCAATGAGTTTAAGTGGCTGTGAAGGAATTCAGTTACTTTGATCACCAGGATGCATGGCGCAACTGGTTCTGTCTTTTGGGGTTTCATCAGAAGGATAGCCAGATGCTATTGTAAGGATTCAAACATTCTAAAGGGAATTGAACTTGCAGATCCTCACACTTTAGATGTACTGCATTAGTTTTAGGAACTATCCAAGTTCTAGTATTCAGTGATTATAGGAAGGGATATGTAGTAGTTATCAGAATATTATATACAATCCACCTTCCCTTAAGCTTTCAGAGCACCACAATAAAAAAGCACTTCAGAATATTTTGCATAGAAGTGAAATGTAGTACACAAACTCTTTAAGGTCTCTGTAGCTATAATCAGACAAAAATTATTACAAAATATTCAAGGGCATTTGGAAACAATTGACACAAATCTTATGAATTAAAATCTCGTAAGGAACATTTTTAAAATTGATGTGTTCTGTAAATAAGGTTGTCTGGAAAAAAAACCCCAGATATATTTGAGCTTACATTTTGCAATTATGTTTTATTTATCATTCATTCTACTTGATCGACACCCTTACAGTTCCATACAGAATTGAAATACCTTCTAGCACTTTGTCACCTCAGTGGGCTAATGGCTATACACAAATGTTCAGATGGGCTATGATGGCATAAGATATTTTTCTAACTCCCAAGTGATTCCCAAGTTATATGCTTTGTTGCCACAGAGAGGCACAACAGCATGTTTTAAATTTTGAAGCGGGAAACGGTGATATCAGCATCTGTCCAATGCCATGCAAACTGGTAGTTTGATGAAGTTCATAGTTTTGACCTATAGGGGCACCTAAAAAATTACTGAGGCAGCAAGGCTGCCATGAATTGAGAACTATGGAGACCTGATCTAAATAGTCTAATAATTCACACATATTTTCTGAGGTTTAAAGTTTAAAACCAGCTTACAAAATTGGCAGATTCTTAACTCTAACTGGAGAATAATACTTAAGCAAGGGACAGACTTCTGTATTCAACAAGGTTGGTCATTTAAACCCAAACCAGTAGCACAAAGTTACAATGGCTTATTAGGAATGAAAGCAGAAATCTTTCTTTAACAGCAGGAATTGCTGATTAGTATACTGCTTTATGCATTTGTGAAGTAAAATATTAAATTTACACTTTGTATTTTCCTTTATCTCTGCATACCTCTGATTCATATAAATAAATATCAGATAAAACATCTGAGGACAGTGATAGCAATGGGAGAACAAGGCATACATTAACTAAATGTATTTTATGTGTAAGATGATAGTTGCTGTTTAGTCATTAATTCTAATTTTAATGAATGTTTACTATTTTTGTAGCAACAGCATTCTTTAACTACCTTTATTTTTTATAGCCCATTAATCTCAGCTGAACAACATTAAGTCATTTCTGAAGATACTGAAACTGAAAGAGTCAGAATAACTAAAAATTGCACTTGGGATTCCTATTGCTTTTAAATTAGGTTGACATAACTTCATATTTCTGTGTATGTTTCAGGGTGAACTAGAGCGTCAGCTTCTACAAGCCAATCCTATTCTGGAATCCTTTGGGAATGCGAAAACTGTAAAAAATGATAATTCCTCCCGCTTTGTAAGTCTGCGTTTTAATTATTTAACTATTAATTCATTATTCATAGATAATTTTTTAATTATGAAATTGCTGGAATTAGCATTAATTTTGAAACTCAGGTGGTTTTAGTGATTAATTTTATATACAACTAAATTATTTTGATTCATATATGCAAACTCTAGACTGTTGTCTGGATTTTCCATTAACCCATTCCCAGTTCTTACGTGCTTATAGGTACCAATTAAAATCTAAATCAGCTTTTTTGAATTGGTGTATAGATTTGGAGGACTGGGGGAAAATAAATTAAGCTGTTTTTTAAAAGATATGTATGTTCTAGAGAAGACTAAGCAATAAAAACTTTTCCCAAAAGCTTTCATGTCTATATATATGAACTTTAGAAAGTTGGAATAAAATTTATAGTCATCCATGGATGGGTGAAAATACAGTATGGGGTGGGTTGCATATGACATAATTGATGCTTAATAGTCAATACATGGAGAGTAGAAAAAGACATAAGTACTGACCTTGGGCCATGCATGCTTTTAAATGTGGCAATCAGAATTGAATTGCACTTTGAAGCCTACTGGAAGTCGTGTAATTCATGCCACAGTGATACTGTTTGGATGTATCTTGCTGGACCAAAAATTGCATCCACTACTAGATACCAGAATTGATGTTATGAAAGGACAGTGAAGTACCAAGAAGGGTTAGGATTATACTGTCCTGAAGCATCAGAGGTTATCCCCAAATGCAATCAGTACATCCCCTGAAAGGAGCGTTGGTTGGAACAAAAGGTTGGTATTGATAAAAATTGTCCAGCCCTGTTGGATCCAGTGTTGGTTTTTGAAGAGGGAACTATTGATTTGCTTTCTTGCAAAGTAGGCAGTATCTTCCTCTCCCACAGTAAAACATTCGCCACCACATGATTCCTATCAGATGGTCTTAAAACAGTCAGGAGGCACATGGGTCTAAAATATAGATGGCAGGACTCAAAGCCCCTGGAGGACCCTGTCTGAGTACTAACGGGCTCAAACTCTCTCCAGATAACCAGACAAAACTATACATACTCTGACCCTGCAGAGCTTCTCCTAACCTCAGAAGGGACCAAATATGTGATAGATTTGCCTGTTGGTTGTCTTGCAAACCCAATAATAGCGAAGAATAAGTATGTTGTGTTGCTCTTATTGATACAAGGTAATCCCTAGTAAAGGTTCTTACTTGTGCTCAATCAGATTTGATCCCTTTCTTTTTACTCTGATTCACTTCTGCCCAAAAGAGCACAAAAGCATGGAACAAAATATCCAGATGTGTGTTTTGGTTTGGGGATTGGCTACTTGAATGTAGTCGTAATGCATAGACATGTATAACTAAAAACTTATACAAAAGTAGGGGAAAGAGCAAAAAATCTCAATTGCAGTTATTTTAATCTGTGTTTCACATTCAAATGAAAATCTTAAAATAGTTGTTGTATAGTTACTGTAGGAATAATATAGTTTGAAATATTTCCGAGCAGGATTTTAAAGAGAAAGGCAAGTTTTTCAACAAGAGAGGATCAAATCAAGAGCTATCAAAATAATAGGCTATTATGAAATGGCAAGAATTTGGGGAACTCTCAGCCACACTTTTCAAACTCCCATAAGTAAAGCTTATTTGTTAACTTTATAAGTCCTTTGTTCAGAATTTGGTTTTGTTCAATTCTATTACATGAATTATGTGAACATTCTTTCTGTTAAGGACTTCTGCATCTGTTTCTTGTTACATTTTTCTTTAAATCTGCACTGATGTTGTAAACACAATCACTCCAATTGCTTTGGCACTATTTTTGTAATGAATACTTTAATATGATCCAGATGGTAGTTTCTTTATGCATAAAAGTAATCTCTAGTAGTAAGGATTTTAACTTTTGGACTAAATAGGAGATGGATTGTTCCCTAATGTATTATGAATTTTTATCAGACTGAAATATAGTGTTATCCTAAAATGTATTAACATATTAATTTAATGAATACAACAATGGTTGAACTTTATATTTTTCCAATAGTTTAAAATTAATATTTGTACTCTGAATCTAATTGTAATAACTGTTAATTTTAATTTAATTTAACATACATGTTTATTTATTTTTTTACATCCTTGGAGTATTAATTGTTCAGTTTAAAATATTTTAAGACCGTGCATAATTTGTATATTCTAAAAATGAATTTTAAATTTTGGTTTGTTTTCTCTTCAGGGAAAGTTCATCAGAATAAATTTTGATGTTACTGGCTATATTGTTGGGGCCAACATTGAAACATGTATCCTTTTTTCAACAGCTGTTATGATAAACTCTGATCCAGTTTGAAATCTACAGTGATAGCTTGATTAAAATATTTTAGAGAGTAGCTATCTGAAGGTGGGCTGCTCTCCAAAAAGAAGACAGGCCATCTTGACAGAAAAGAATCACATTTTTAGTTTTACTTTATACCCCAGTGCATGCGCGCACGACATCCCCCCACACCTGTTTGGGCCTAGCAGGTCTCCCTGAAGCCCTCAGTAGGCCCATTTTTCATCCTTCTAGAGCCTGCACACAAACACTGTATTTACCTGGCATCCAAAGTGGGCCGCGTGGAGATTCCTGGTAAGGGCGGGATGTCCTGGGCATGGGCATGCATCTCCCGCATGCGCGGCAGAGACCCGAAAATCAGCTGGCCAGTGGGAGGCATGCACCCATGTGCGGTGGAGCTGATCTAGGGTGACGGCTCGCGTGCCCGCAGACATGGTGGCACGCGTGCCATAGATTTGCCATCAGGGGACTAGTCTGTAGAAATTGTAGGACCCTTGAAAGCTTTATTGATTCTACTTTGACAGTTTGTGTTAAATTATTAGGAACAGTCATTTGGTGCTCCCCCCCCCCAAAAAAAAAT
>JANHFK010004596.1:63483-81660 GCA_036250565.1 Sibynophis collaris
GTGGAGCGCTTTGAAGGTGGTAACCAGCACCTTGAAGCGGATCCGGAAAGCCACAGGTAGCCAGTGCAGCTCGCGCACTGTATGGATAGTATGGAAGTGCAGCTGTCATTGCTTTCTTCTAGGATTTTTCTCCTTCCTTCCTTCCTTCCTTCCTCCCCCCTCCTTTTCTATAGAGATAACCAGGCTAACCCTTCAAAGTGTCAGATTGGTGTTATAAAAAAACTAAATAAAGATGTAAATTTATTTCTCATAATGAAGCCAATAAATCAGAAACATGATGGATGTTAATACTGGACAATATTGTTCCATCTTACAAAAAATGAAGTTTTTAAGAGTCAAGTAATTAAAGGTGACAGAGCTTTGCATTTAGGGTAAATAATATTACAAACAGAATAGTAAACTTTATTTACTCATCAAAACAACTTCCTAAGCTTCTGCATTTTAGTGTTGTTGGTTTTTTTAAGGAAAGAAAACAAGGGAAGGAGGGAAATGCCTCCAAGCTTAAATGACAGTATATCAAAATGGATTTTAAAAATAAAGCTGGAGCAAAGAAAATACCATATCTGGGTGGCATGGAACTATTAATAGTCTTTCTAATGTAGAATAATGAAACCTAAAGAAGCATCACTTTTATTATAGCGCATGAAAAAAATAATCCTTGTTGAGGTATGGGAATATTTTTACTAAAATTAAGGTGTCAAGACTAAATAGCAATAAATGACTTTATTTGAAATTACTCTTTTTTTAAACAAACAAACATTTATATATGTTATGGTATGTATTGAGCTTGTCAAAACTGTTTTGTATTTCTAAAACACTCGTTTTATTTCTAGCAAAATAATTGTTTAATTCCTTTTGTAAATTCCATAAAAGCTGCATAGAATATTAGTTTATAGGAAGATGATATATGATGGGGAGAAAGTAGATAGGATTTTTTCCCCCTGCCTTTTTCATAATATGAGAAGACGGGGGTTTGGAGTGAAGGTGAATGGTGGACATTCAGGATAGATAAAAGTGCTTATTGTCATCATTTTTAAAGTGTAAAATGAAAATCTGCAAAATGGAGAGATGGCCTCTCTCTTCATGGCATTAAAAGGAGATTGGAGAAATATAGAAAGAACAGGGTTACTGATGATGTTCGGTAATTATTGTTTTAAATGTGTCTCAAAATACAGTATTAATTGCAGCAGATTTCTGAAAGTTTATGTATAGTCATTGTATAAACCCCTTTTTATATATTTTTCTTCATTTCTCATATTTATTTTTATTGGGGTTTTTTTCTTCATCTGTGATCACTATTTTTGCCCCTGGTCATAAAGACTATTTTTTGTACTTCCATATTAAAAGTATAAAAAAATAAAACAAAACATGTGCATAATTATTATAAACAATTATGCATTATTATGTAACACTTTTCATTAATGAGAACAAAACTGGTTTTGAGTTGTTTCTCTAGAAGTTTTTTCAAGAACAGTTAAGACTGTTCTCATGGAAAGTTTAAATTATGTTGTGCCACATTGTAAAATTTATTCCTAAACTAAAATTATTTTAGTCCCTTCCAATTCTACAATTCCTTGATTCTAAGATTCTGTGAAACCGTATACTTGATTTTGGCAATTATTTTGTGTGTCAAATTCTTTAAACCCATGCACAGCATAGTGTTTCTTTTTTCACCCATAAAAAATTAAAGGAAATTGGTATGCAAAATTCCCCTCAAGGGCTCCAATTAAGCCACATACCTAACAATGCCTACAGTTACCATCAGAGATGATCCTCAAGCATTGTACTTTAAAATGCTCCTAGTATGGGTGACCACCTGTTCTCTCTTCATTACACAGCTGGCTCAGAATTCTATTTGCATAATAATTCTACTGCATAAGTGCTTGTAAAAGTTTGACTCCATTCTTGTTCACATATAACAAGTAGAACATCTGTAAGTATTAGCCAAAAAGTACTGTGATAAAGGTAATATTACCATATGCAGCATCAGTTGAAAATAGCCTACAGTGATAGTGCATTTGGATGAACAATTTGATATAGTGACATTCCAGCTGTCTCCTGTGTTATCAATATATTGCTGCATTAATTTTAATTTTGTTCTCTTTTGGAGAATATCATGTAATATGTAATATGCAATATCAAATCACATAAATTCTGAGCAATGTTTAGCTTTAACGAGATGGCAATATTTAAAGTAGAAAACTAGGAGGTATTTTCTTTGCTTTTGCTCTTCAGTTCTTGTCTCAGAGAACTCTTATTGTTAATACTCTTCATTCTTCATCAAATATTTTTTCTAAAAATTATACAAATATAATTGATTATGGGATAAGAGCACTGCATGTTTGCACTGTGCATATAACCATGCAAATAACAGATACATTTTCTACTTTTCTTAAATCTGCTGAGAGTTAAAAGCAATTATACAAATTATTGTAAAGAGAAATGAAAACAGCTGAGCAATTAAAAAAGAATTATTGGAATAGAGTTTATGATCTAATGCAAATGCATGAATGTAGTCTGTTTTCAATTATTCAGGTAATTCAGTTCACATTTTTGAATATTAAATGATTACAATAGGAGCAATACTAAGCATAGTATGGTATCTTTGTTAGTAAAAGGTATGAAATTCAGCGACAGCACTGGGAAAAATGCCTATTTTTATTTTGTTGGTTTTTATATGAGAATATTTGAAACCAATTGACTTTACACTTTTTAATGAATATTCAGTTTTATATTAATAATGTAAAAAACAAAACCACTGCATTAGATTTTGTCTCAATCTTTATAGTAAATTCCAGATGAAAATGTATGCTTTCCCCAAATTCCAAACTTCTTAGTTTTCTAATGTAAGGCTGGAATAAGATTCCAGATCTTAAGCACCTTTGTTACCTTCCTTTATAACCCCATCAAGTTGTTCAAGCGAAATCCATTCGCATTAACTGAGACAGCCAAATTCAGCTGGATAATTTTCTCTCACAATTGGGCCTTGGCAAAGGATTGGTAGAACATTTCATTTTAAACTATCCTTTGCAAATGACTTTAATATACATTTTGAAATTCCTCTCTCACAAAGGAAAATACCTGTTATTAGTTATAATAGCTTTATTTTCCACACCATGAATAGGTAAAGCCATTTTATCTTTTTTGAAAAAGTGTGCATTTTTCCTACAAAGAAAAATAAGACACAGTTGTGTGTAATTGAACTTAAACCTGTTGGAATGGATGGATATTTTTACTCTCAGATTAGCTCATTGGAATATAGGTTTTATAAGCCTTACAATTAATACATTGTGATAAAAGGATCTACTAGATAATCAATAAATTTCAATCATTCACGACTTTAAGTTAATTTGGGCATTATGAAAAAAATGTAGGATGAAATTAGGAATGCACCAATCAGTCTGAAATTTAAAATGTTGCCTAGAATTGTAGTGCTAAGAAGTAGAGTGGCTTTAATTGAAAGCTATAGTTCTTTTTAAGCTCTCATTTTATCAGTTGTCAGAAAACTGTCATATTGCTTCCACTTTTTGATGGTTTTATTATTCCATTCAATTTCACCTCAACTGATTTATGGCAATGCAATGTTATTGTTTTTTCTCTCCTTGGAATATTGCATTTTAACACTTCTGCTATAGCATTCAGTACATTTATCTTGATCTTAGAGACAAGATAATATGCTAAGCAACAATTAACATGAGCAATCTCACCATTATTATTATTTAAGAAATAAAGAAGGAAACATGCATTTATATTTAACATATACTGCAAATGTTCAATATTAGAACTATACTTTTATTGTTTCAAAACAGTTTTAGTAAGTGGTATTTGGCTAGAATATTAGTGTGCCACTGGTCCTCTAATCATTAAAATAATCATCAATATGAACATTTTCATTCTGATTTATTTTTTATTTGAAAATTTCAGACTTCAAAGATTTCCAGTAATCTTTATAAATCCTAGCATATTCAGACTTCAAAGATTTTCAGAAATCTTTATAAATCCCAGCATATTCAAAATTATTATTTTACTGTACATGAACTTTTCATTTCTAAAATTCCCTTAGGACTATTGTACATGTGATGTTAAATGCATATTTGCATTGAGAGCATATACTTTAATTCTTTTCCATCTAAAAAAATATTTGGGATTGGGATTATAGCACAACATTATCATTCTTTCAAACCTCTTAAAAGTTCAGTAATCAATAGTAACCCTACTTGAAAAAATTAAATAGAAAACAAAAATCATACATTGAGAAATAGCAAGAGAATAATTAATAAGCAGTACATTATGATAAAGCCACCAACCCAGTATATAAGCAGATATTAAAACTTGGAAGTTTTAAATTATTGCTTCTTAGCTATGGTATTTTACAAGCAATTGTTGAGAAAGTACTTTCTTTTGTAGTGAACCATCTAATTTCACTTGACAAACCAATCAAATGAGTTTTTTAAATAAATGTATATGTGGCAAGTGCAGGAAATCAAAAGCCAAGGCAGTTTTATTACATCTGCTTACTTAAGATAACCAGTGCCAATACAAATTAATTTTATAATCAGGCTGTAGTAAATAATTATTATACAGTCATTGCAAATCACTCCCCACTGCATAAATCTTAGGGTTAAGGTTAAGATTGGAAGAAACATTAGAAGAGTGATCAAATGGTACAAAATGACAACAATAAAACAATGAAAGTCAAATGTGAGAGGATGCACTGGGTTAAATTATTAATTTCAATAAGTAAAATTCATTAGACTAAATACGTTTCTCTATAAATTGAAAATATTTTTATGTATTTTAAGTACAGCATAGAGTAAAATATTGAATTATATAATGATACATAGTTACCATACAATATAAGTTTTTTAAGGTTAGTGAATACATCAGAAGAGTGAAGATCTTGAAGTTCAAATTCAGTTACAGAAATACCACTAAGGCAAATAAGACCTAGTAATTCCAGTCATTACATATATAGCTGGAATAATGGACTAATTTCAAGCTGAATCAGAAGCCATGGACAGGAAGACCAGAAAAATAATGACAATGAATCATGCCCTTCATCCTCACAGTGATGTTGACAGACTCTACTTACCAAGGAGTAGAGGGCATGGAATGTTGCAAACACATCAGATGATTGAAGTAGAAAAATGGGCATTGGAAGAATGTCTGAAGAGCAGTGAAGATGAACTGAAGTCAGTGCCCTAAGAAGTTTTACTGAATTCCAAAAGAGGGCAAAATGGGCTATAAGAAAAATCAAATGAATAATAAAAAAGAGACATGGTAAAGCCAAGCATTGCATGGCTAGTACACACACACACACACACACACACACACACACACACACACACACACACACACACACACACAAAACAGATAACAAGAAGACCTAGCATTCCTAAGAGCACAAAAATTAAAAAACAAAACAGAACATACAGAGGGGCTTATTCTGGCTGCCCAAGACCAAGCCTTAAGAACAAATCCATACAAAGGCAGAACTGAGAAAATAGCAACAGACAGAAAATGCTTCCTTTGCAAAGAAACAGTAGTGGACCCCTTACTTAACTACTGCAAAAAGATCACACAAACTAATTACAAACAATTATATGTCAAAGTAGCAACAATGTTGCATTGGAATATCTGCAAAAAATATTATTTGTTTGCCAGGAAGAACTGGTGGAACCATAAAATCGGCAAAATAATAGAATATGAAAAGGCTAAGGTGCTATTGAACTTTAAAATTCAGAGACAAATATCTGTCACATAACACCCACCCAGAGTTGCTCTGTAGAGTCAGACAGATGGCATATAAATTTAATAAATAAATAAATCCCAGGCTTAACAATTATTGGTAATAAAGACAAAAGAAGTCTTAAGTGGACACTACAATACCTGAACAAAATCACAAAATATGAATATCTGCACAGAATAACTGTGGCAAAAGAAAGCCACAGTTATTTGTTATTAATAGTAATAGGTGCTTTGAGTGCAATTCCAAAACATCTGGAGAACCATATGAACACCCATCAGCATTAACAAAATCACCAACAGTCAATTGTAATAGGCAGCTTTACATGTAACAACTTATATCTTGTGACAATACCTTTGATATTATTAAACAACAACTACCTATGCCAGATCCTTGGGAAGGACCCAGTCAGGACAAAAAAACCAAATTCAATCTAAACATTTGGCTAACTGTGCGACCAAGTACGATATTCCTGTATATATGCACACAAAATGCAACTGCAATATTATCAATTTAAATGAAAGTTAATAAAGTAGCTAACATCTTCAAAGCTGAGCTGGATAAGACAAAAACACTTGCTTCAGCAATCCAATCTAGCACTGTAACCATGTCAGATTCAAAGCACATTCCATAATCTGGTTGGCTCAGTGTAATGCTCCTATGGATGAACAGAGAGATGAGAAATAATCCTCCTTTAGCAAATCATAATCTCAAACTTGTATGGTTTTATTAATTGCCATTTCTATTATAGTGGACAAGATTCCTGGGAAGATATTGTGAGTTTGGAAAAAAAGGTCCTGTCCACGGTTGATTTCCTATGTCTGTCCCTAACATGAGGCAAAGGACAATGTCCTGAGATAGCAGAAAACTACATAAACTGAATAGCTTGAAGTGAATTTGAACTAGGTAGGCTCAAAACCTTTGGGAAATAAGCAAGCGATCTGTACAGCTCTTTATTTATGTGCTTAAGTGAAGGCTCCTATATTTGAAAATGTTGTTCTTGTGAAATGATGCCAGATTGTACTCTCAGTATCTTCCTATCTTTGAAATGATATCTGACGTTATGGGCAATTTATCTAAGTCGGGTTTTGTAGTAGTTATTGTTTTTGCTTTTTCTTGGGATCATAATGTTATAAAAAGTTATTAAAAAGCTGTGACTGACCTTTTTGCTTTTATCCTCCCTTTAACAATGCTATATTACTTTTCTGTGTCCAAAAATACTGTGCAAATTATATTATTACTGCTTCTGAATTTTAAGGAAACAGGTATCCTCAATAGATTTGTTCTGGAAGATGATGATAATAGCGACATGTGAATGTAAGCCATTATTTTGGAAGCACAATTACTGTGTAACAATTAGCACTCTATAAACACAGGATGATTGAATCAAACCCAGAACAATTCATGGGGGATTCCTTTTAGTATATACAATATGACATACAGCAGGGTAATACATAGATAGGATCCCAATTAATCACACAGATCTAAAATTATATAATCCCAAAATGAGGTGGTCATTCAATTCAAGGTATTTAAATTTCACATGAATTACTCCATATCAACGTACACTCCATATATCAGGGTTGCCACAAAGAAGAAGAAGAAGAAGAAGTCAAGCTATTCTCCAAAGCACCTGAGGGAAAGGCAAAAAGCAATGAATGAAAACTAATCAAGGAGAGAAGCAACCTAGAGCTAAGAAAAAAATTCCTGACAGTTAGAACAATGGAACAATTTGCCTCCAGAAGTTGTGAATGCTCTAACACTGGAAGTTTTTAAGAAGAGATTGGACAACCATTTGTCTGAAATGGTATAGGATTTCCTGCCTGAGCAAGGGGTTGGACTAGAAGACCTCCAACTTCCAACTCTGTTGTTCTATTCTATTCTATCTGAAAGGAATCCTGAAAAATACTGTATATTTGAGAAAGTGCAAGTTTCTGGCTAAGTGTTAGATTACAGTTACTAAGGGCCTTTCCGATTTTAGGGATCTATAAAGTAAAGCAAAACAGAGTAATCTTTATAATTTTTTTTATTATTTCCTCAGTCTACATTTAGAATCCATTTAGATTCTAAATCAAATATAGAATCCATGTCAGTATAATTTTTCTCCTCTTTAGATAGCAGCTGTCTTGCATACTAAAATTAATACAAAGGGCAAATAGTAAGGAAAAAATCTTGTTAATTATCTCCTCCTCCTTCTTAAACTTTCAATCCAAAGCCTGTCTATCCAAGTATGTAGGCATGGACTTCCCTCCAGATTATTCTGGCTATGGCATCAATGAGCAGTGTGCTTGTATCCACTCTATAGATATAAATAGGGGCATTTTAACAGATTGCAAGAAAAAAATCACGATTAATTTCAATGAATTTTACTCCCGCTTCTGCATGATACTCTATTAAATTATTTGGAAAAATCTTCTTCAACATTTAAACATCCATGGACTAGGGGAAGAAAATTGGTCATATGGGATATCCTTTTGTGAGTCCAAGTCATCTCTCCACAGAACATTCATTTAATAAGACATTTCTGGACTGTGCCCGCAGGCATCTCACATCATTATCAGATCCACCATCCATCAGGTTTATGTTCTATTTTTCCACTAACAACAGCTCAGGGAAAGTAATGTAGAGAAAATAAGTTATAATTTGATCAAATTATACAGAAGACAAATTAAAGGTTTATGCATATTGGAACAGAAGTTGAAGATACCTTGGCTCAACATTCACATGTACATCAATGCAATTTTCTTACAGTGAGTTATTAATAATGAGTGCCTACATTCCTACATGGACTTTGGAAAATGCATTGTATTTATGTCCTTGATTCTGGGCTTGATAAATAATACTCTGAAGCATCTACTGAAGGTTAAGTCAAGCTGGGGGAAGTGAATACTAATGTTTTGTTTCCCTTACCCCCCAAAAAATATAAGAAGGCGAATAAATCATTGTAGTCCTCATTTTAAAATATTTTTTCGTTAGTATACTTGAAAATTAGATTTTAATTTTCTATTACCATTATTTTAATTTATTCACAGAAAACTAGAAAGAATATAACATATTTACTCACTGTCATTCATATTCATTTATTGGTGATCACTGGGTGGTAAAACATGCATTATGAAACATATGTAACAAGCAGAACTTATGATGTCATAATGCAAACTTTGTCATTTTGAGGAATTCTCAACTTAATAAAAATAGTCTGACTGATGGATCCATATAGGCTCCATATGGAGCATGAGAACTTCCATGAGGATCTGATGGGTAGTTCAGTTGCTACTTGGAATAAGTAAAAGACTGGGCCCTGGACCATTCTCTCTGTATTCTGAGCCCTAGAGATTTGGAGATGAAATGTTAGAGAAGACACCTAAAGTGCTTGTTCCCTGCCAGGAACTTCCTGGCCTACAGAAACATCTATGGGGCCATTGTAATGACTATTCTTGTTATCTGGTAGATAAAGTCACCTGGATTCTTTTGATGTTATATTTCAATTGAACAGATCCAATATAATCAACTGGAGCAGTAGAACTATTTGGGCCAGAAACTGTAATTCTGAAAGTGTGTATAGGATTCTCCAGATTATTACCTCGACCACTTGTCGAGGTACATATAAGATGATTGCTTAAGGCTGCCTAAGAAGCAATTGGCTACGAACTGTTGAATTGCTTCTGATTCTAGGCCCGTGATGGTGAACCTTTGGCACATGTGCCACAGGTGGCATGCAGAACCATATCGGCAGGCATGCGAGCATTGCCCTAGCTCAGCTGCAGTGTGCATGCGCATGCCTGCCAGCTGATTTTGGAAGTCAGCAAATGGACAGTTTGCCTCCAGAGGGCCTCCAGGTGGGTCGGGAAGGCTATTTCCGCCCTTCCCAAACTCCTAGAAAGGCTCTGGGGCCTGGGGAGGGTAAAAAACAGGCCTTTCAATTCCACTGGAAGTTGGCAAATGGGCAGTTTCCGGCCTCTGGAGGGCCTCTGGGGGGGTTGGGAAGGCCTTTTTCACCCTCCCCAACTCCTAGAAAGGCTCTGGAGCCTGGGGAGGGCAAAAAATGGGCCAACCTTGCCATCATGTGCCAAAAGTAGGGGGAGCTCGAGGGGAGCACATGCGCATATGTGGGGGACGGGGCACATTGAATTATGGGTGGGGGCACATGTGCGTGTGATGCCTCTGAATTCCCCCTGCTTTTGGCACATGGTAGCCATCACTGTTATAAGCCATAGAAGACAGATTGAAGATCCCCACAACCCTAAAACTAGGGAAGTCCATCACCCGCCGGGCTATGTAATTGGGGAGTTTAGTCAGGAAAGTTGCTATGCAGTAAGGAATCAAGTAATATCATCCCAGATATGCAGCTAGTTACCCTCTGCTTCAACACTTATTGTTATTAGTATGCTTTTGGAAGAAGGATAGGTTTCTCTGAAGTCATAACCTTTTTTTGTAATTTATTTTCAAGTAAATGTTATCATTTTAAGAAAGCAGATTGACTCAATCTTTATTAAAATATTTATATGTTTTTCCTGGTTTTTATTTTCTTGTTTAACCTTATTTATGTTATGTAAATAAGTATTTAGAATTGCATTGATAGTAGTGACATATAGTGAATATATAAACAAACTAACATACACACACACAAAATCTGGTTTCTCTTCAGATTATATAAACTTTCATCTTTTATTAAATGTAAAAAAATAAATAGGTAAATGAATAGGTATGAATCAGTGGTGGTATTCAGCTGGTTCTCTCCAGATCACATGAACCAGTAGCGGTGATGATGGGAGGCTTCGCCCACCCGACCTGACTTACCACGCGCACAAGGCACATGCAAGCAGAGTGAGTGCGCTCACATTTGTGAATCGGTAGGGAAGGTAATATTCATACCACTGGTATGAATAAATAGGTACAGTATCAACTCCCAAAAGGTCCCTCAGTCACAGCAAAGTAGACTATACTTGTAAATGTACACATATTTACCCAACGGAAAGATGACCTGGAAATAAAAAATGGCTTTCCATTAAAAAGCACAGAGCAATCAGAAGAATAATTATAAATGCAGACAAATATTGTGTACAATGCTTAGTTTCTATGTCAGTCTAGTTTGACAATTCAGCAAAAGCCAATGCTCGCAAAAGATGTTAATGGGATATGATCCCGGGACATGGCAACTGTCATAAATATGAGTCAGTTGCCAAGCATCTGAATTTTGATCATGTGACCATCGAGATGCTGTAATGGTTGTAAGTGTGAAAAACAGTCATAAGTTACTTTTCTCAGCAACATTGTAACTTTGAACAGTCACTAAATGAACTGTTGTAAGTCGTGGACTGCTTGTAGTTGTTATAATATACCAAAGTATACCAACACTTTTGGCACCATTTCAAGGCAATACTTATCTCCATCTGCCCAATATATGGCACCATCTCAAGGCAAGATCTATCTCTATCTGACCTACCTCAGACAGGATTGACATGTGCATGACTTCTCTATTAAACAAAGCTATGTGCCAGAATCTGGAAGCATGCATTATCTGTTGCTCCACTTGTCCCGAAGAACAGAAACATCTCCCTGCATTCAGACCCCTAAGATATAAATAGCTTTGCCACTCCTGGTTTTTGGAAAGGCTGTGAAGGCTTTCAAAATGAAACTGTATTTTGATACAGATCTTGGGTTAAGAAAAGCTCTTGATATAGGTGGGAGGTGTATTTTCATGCAGGTAAGAAGTTTATATGGTGGTTGGGAGGTTGTTGGTCGTAGTATTATTATTATTGTTTTTCTTGTTGTTGTCATTATTATTTCCTTGAGCCAGTTTGCCAATGGGCAGCCTTGCAGGATGGATGGATGGTAGAAATTGAAACAAAACAAAACAAAACAAAACAAATGAATGATTCATTCAGGCATCCACAATACTAACTTGGAGTCTCCCTCGTATATTCAATGCTTGGTGAGCTACAACTCACTTCATCAGATGCAGAGTGGATAGGCTGATGTACTATTTACATGTTAACACATCACAATTCTTAATTGCTAAGGCATTTGTAATCTATCTTGCATGTAAACTGCATCTATAAAACCAACTTGTCTTGATTTCCTTTCTTCACCCACCTCACCACAATTTAAAGCTTACATCAGTTCACCCATTTTATGCATATGCTAAAAGCAAGCTGCAGCTCTTAAAATTTACGCATTTTAATTAAAAAAAAATAGTTGGAAAAAGTCCTACTAGACTTTATCTGATTTTTTGTTACCAAACTAAGAAGACTTTCCTCCTGCAGTATCATCTGGTTTGCTTAATTTATCTAAAGATAAGAAATTTGTGCAGCAATTTTTTCTTGCTGTTCCTCACTGAATAATTCATTACAAATTGTTGGTGGCAGAGAGCTTCCTATTGCCTCCATTTTTTCTCACCCTAATTTCCCATCTTTCTTATCTTGTACTAATTCTTATTTTACCAAAATACCTGAGCTTCAATTAATTATACCAAATACATACAATGACTTTCTCAGCCAATGAATCAATAGCAGATGAAAGTTAGGAACCATTGGCTCAATCCCCAAAGTATCTCCGCTGTTTCAGGAAGTACCCGGAGATCCCAAGGACTGCACCTGCATGCAAAATATATGCTCAGCCTCTGAGATTGGCTCACAGAGCCAAACAGAGGTTACCATTTTAATTACACTACAGTCCATAAGTATGGCATGCAATTTAACTGCAGAAACACCCCATTAAGTGCTTAGCAGAAAATTTTCAGTCAGGAAAAGAAGTCCCTGCCCTAGCAACTCATGCTACAGAAAATCTCAAAATCCAGCATGAAAACTTACATATATTGTGTGACTTTAATGTATTTTTTTAAATCAGTAAAATTACATAAAATATCTAATTGAGACTTTCTACTTGAGAACATCTTCTGGAAGAGATATGTGAGCATCTGCATTATTTAAATTTTAGAGTGTTTTATTGTTTTGAGTTTTCCTGTACAGAGGTATTGTCCTCCTCTACCCCCCCCCCCTTACAACCAAAAGGCTGTAAATTAATTTTCTTCAAAATCCAATTGTAAGAATAAAGCAGGAACCTTTCTAGGCCAGTAAACCATTATGACTGAAATGAGATAACAATGTAATGGTTTTGCATGATTTATGTCCTATATAAATTTTTTATGACAAAATATGAAAAGATGAGGTTATGAATGTATAATAGCAAGTCAACAGAAGTCAATTTTGAATTAGTTTCTAAGGAAACAGGTTTTGCAATTAGAGTTTTCATAACGGTCAAGGGCTCATAAACCTATCAAAGGCATCCTCAGTAATTAAACATTCCTAAGGTGTAGCAATTTGCTTCCCTGAACTTATTGCCAATTACACTTACTTGAGGTCAGTTTGGATAATAGTACCCAGAGAGCTCCCCCTGCCCCCCTTTCATGTCAATGAATTAGGGCCAGCATTTTTAACACTTGCTAAAAAAGGCTTGGTTGCATAAGCATTTCCCTTGGTAGTGCAAGAAAAAGAAGAAAATGTTATTCCTTTCTAAATACACTGTTTCTCACTCAAATTTAAAGTGAAGAATATACCTGGGCACATATTTTGTCATTCTGACTCAATTATATTTTCATACTTTCTTTTAATAGAAAATATATTTTTTAAAAAATATCTCATAGTTATAAAACTATGGTGCATTTGCATCTGGATTACCATGTATAGCAAAGGTAACAATCTGTGTTGTATTTATAAAGATAGAAAATAAGAACATATAATGTATAGATATATGAAAGTATGTACAGTGCAGATATGTGCAATGGCTACGGAAAAAGTAGCTGCTATGCTAATAGAAATGGAGGCCCCCGTGAACTTGACTGGTGGGAAATTCAGGAGAGTTGAAAATAATTATCTACATAGCAAGTAGAATTTTCATTGCAAGTTAAAATGAAAACTGCTAACTTGAGTTTAAAAAGAAAATCGACAAATTAATGATGCTGAGGTTATCAATGGGTAATAATAATTATATTGTCTCTGTAATCACTGCTAGCATTGTATTAATGCTTGAGGGCTTGTCCTGGGGTGTTGGAATGCAGAAACAAAAAGGTGAGATTTGTATAGGGACATCAAATGCTTGACATTATTTTTTCATCATCCTGGTTATGCTAGGGAGGAGAGGAAACTCTTATCTGTAAATCATCTCCCACAAGAGCACATCACTGTATAATGTCACACTGCCATAGACCTGTTATTTATTCACCAAAACAAATGGCTCTCTAGGGATAATCATTTACAGCTATTCTAGCACACACTCAATATACCATTTGCCCTTAACAGTTCTGTAGTTCTTCCAGTTGTTTTATATGTATTGATACAAGAACTTTTTTGTTTGTGAACTAATTGCTTCTTATGCAGCAGGTCAAAGTAACAGCATGTTCCTCTTTCTATTATGCAAAGAAATCATAAATAAAATATTGCTGATCATGTTGCTAAAATCCATTCTGTATGTATTTAATTTGGAACAATATATTCATTATCATATAAATAAGTAATGCCAACATTTTTGTCTTTCAAAATGTCTAACAATTAACAGGTCAGCCTTCAAAGGCACAAAGTAACAACAATAATTAATAGGGTTTCGTAGTTGTTGCTCAGTACAGCTAGAATTAATTAGGTACTAATTCTTCTGTTGCTGCAGTCATTTGGCATCAACTATTTCCTCATTTTTTATTTTTTGCTATAGAGGATATTCAAAGAAAACAATAACATATTTTAAATCCACAAAACAAGAAGCTTAGGACAAAGGAATCATTTATTATTGTGCACATTAGGTCTCTTTCCAATTTCATAATCCTCCTCCAATCATCACTTCTAATGTGTATTGTCATGTTCAGAATGGATATTAAAAATTCTAAATAAAGAAACATGTTGTATACTCATTTTGTATATTACATATTGTATACATATGTTGTATGATGTTATTTTTCTATGCTACATTATTGGAAGGTGAACAATTGTTTTTCACAGTTCATATTTTAAAAATTGGATGATTCAGGTGAGCTGTTCCTGGACTAATAAAAAGATAACTGCACATTTATTTTTAACCACCTTAATGAATATATACAGTTATATGGTATTCCCTCAAATGTTATGTAAATATATTTGTGGGCATGTAGTAAGGCATATTATCATTCTTTTTATTCCACTATCTCAAGCTATGTGGTTTATTTTAAGGCTTAATTTATTTTAAACATTCTGATGCTATTTAAATCAAACCAGCTTTTTTCCTCCATTCTCACATGCCAAATATTCTTTCTCCCACTGTTTCTTCATGTTTTGTTTCCAGGTTATGAAAACACCATAGCTACTTTATATTCTTTAGTAGTGGCTTATCTGGATTGTGTGTGTGTATACAATATATAGATATGAAAAAAAAAGGAAGAGAGGGAGGGAGGGAAGGAGGAAGAAAATTTCCATAAAGTTTTCCTATGAAAAGTTGAAATCTGCCCCTACTTTTCCTTATCACTATATTGTTTCTACATTATGTGATTATAGTGATCTCATGAATTTGATGGTCTCAGTCATAGAAAGTAGGCTGAATAAGTCACAATAAGATTTTCATCTCCTTGCTATTATTTTTTCCTGAAGCAAAACAGTGAAATTGTATGAGGGAAATATACTTTCCATTTCCTATAAATTATTCAGGATAATAAAAATTTCCAGAAGGCTTTGCAATATTTTCATCACTTTCTGGCAGAAAACTGTAGTAAATTATTTAAATCTTTGGGAGCACACGTTTAAAGCTCATTACTGCATTATTCCTCTAGTTTCCTTACAAAATAATTACAACCCAAATTTCAATTAACATTTAAAGTGAAAGCAAATTGTCTATGTCTTTTGACTTTTAAGATTATATCAAACTCTAGTAATAAGAATATGTTTGATCAGATTCCAATGGTACAGCTAGAATAGCTGTATGTATGCATCTATGTGTGTTCTGAAATGGGAGTAGACTGTCAGCAAATATGATTGTTTCTGGAGTTAAGCAATTTGTAATAAAAAATAAAATAGGTTATTAACATTAAGTTCTTTTCCTGAGACCCACACACGGCAATTCAAAAGATACCATATATTGCAAATCTCTCTTTTTGATTCTGAAAAAATAGACCATAAGCAAAAGAGCTCAATTGATGGAAATGGTCTAATTGTAGATTTGAAAGGCTTAGTTGCCATCACAACTTTGATGGTGGTAACAAGGAAGGCATCAACTAAGATAACTGCATTTATTAAAAAGTTTAAAGCATGTTTCATACAATTTACTTCACCTATTGCTGAAGGATGCAGCCCCTAATATTTTGACACAAATTGCACGATTTTTCTCTGATCTCTACAAAAGCTTACATGCCTTACAAATAAAAAATATCAGCCGGCTTTGTAATGGTCAGATGAATAATAAAATTTGTTCTGTTCCATAAGAATGGGAAATATTTTCATACTGCTTTATCAGAAACTTTTCATTCCCATCCCTTATCCTTAACAAGAGAGAAAAATATACTTTAAATATTCAGAGTTATATGTAAAGAAAAATAGGAAGAAAATCTATTTCCTTAGCTTTTGCATTGATCAATATCCTGTGCCAAACAGAAATTAGGACAGAGATAGCAATCCTTGTGACATCAGGTGCCACAACTCAATCGTTCTACTTTCTGGGGGGTGGTCCAGTAACACTGTAACATCACTGAAAGGCGGATGGTCTCACTTGCCCACCCCAGACCATTATTTCAGTTTTATTGGAGTTTTAAAGTAGGAATGGTACTGTACTAGGAGACACCTAGCAGACAAAGTCTCTCATTCCAAACATTTAAATTCCCCTAATCTGCCAAAATCACACTGTCAGAATTCAGCCATTTGCTTCAGTTCTTTAGCAACCTGATCTGGAAATGCTGAATCATAGTTTCCCATGATCCACTAATATACTATGCCTAGGTTATAGATTACTCTCTTTGTTTGCATTTAATACAAAACTCTTTTCCTGCATTATGTCTTTTCAGAATATGATATACCAAATAATAATTAGAATCAGACATGAATTCAGCCTTTGCTCATTGTGGCTAAGTGAATTAAACCATATATTTTAAGGAAAGTATCTCAATTACTATACTCTCTGATTTTGGAATTTTAATTTAGCTATCATCAGTTTAAATTTAGTATTTTGATTTCTTGAACCTTGGATTCTTATTTAATTTCATTACGAGTAATAATTCTATAATATTTTGCTGTCACTTTCCATTTAAGCTGTTCCAGTCCTATGTTCATTCTGGTTTGACTCTACATCATTTAAAGAAAATCCTATCTAGACTGAGATACTTTTCCAATTTTATGAAAATATGCCAGAATATATTTAGTCTGGACAGTGAGCTATCATGTCCTGCTGTTATGCCTTCCCATCTTTCTATTTTAGGAAAGCAATTTCCGATCCCTGTTGCTGCTGGCAGATCTTATGAACATATTGAACATATATGCTTTACAGTATCTATTCATGCAATAAATACTCTCCCCATTCAGGATTGAATTGAATTTACATATCCAAAGTTAAAACATCAAAAATATACATACTGTATATTGCATAAATGCAGGCACAACAATCAAGCACTAAATAAAATTCATTTTCTACTGCCAGTAGACTGTTTTCTCTAATGTCTTTCAGAATTATCTTTACCATGTATGTTGTAATAACACATAAATATAACTAGCCAGACATCCTGATCTCTATATTAAAGATCTATAAAGCTTAAAGGTATATTATATTTCTTTCTTTTGGTTCGGTTTCTTTTACAATGTGGAACCAGGTCCTATGACAATGAAATTGCAATAGTTTCTGGATGAATATAATTGAAACAGTAAGAAACAGTAGAGAATCACAATTAATCTGAATAGCACAACACATTGACTAGAATGCTAGGTATGCTCAGATATGTTAGATATATAAAATAAAGATAGTTAATAATGAGGTAGAGACAGTATTGTGATTCAAATAATTTAACAACTGATTCTCTGACCTAATGATCAGATGGGTAGGCATGGCTAGGTGGCCAAAAAGTGAAATACTAATGGGCATCGTTACTTGATTACTTTGCTTAAATAATTTGCTATAGTTCCTCCTGTAGGAAATGAGAAAATTCAAAAATAAAATAGTATGTAGGTATATAGGTTAGAAATACATATAAGTGGAGATTCAATTTTGCTTAGAAGAGGGTTGGACTGGATGACCTACAGGGTACCTTCCAGCTCTGTTATTCTGCTTTAAGATAGTTGGAGAAAAGACATGCTGAAGGTATATGCAATAATGTAACAAGTTTGGTGTTAGGAATAGATGTTCTTTTGTTTTAGTACAGTTAGAAAGAGGCCCAGCTATGGGGAATGCCAAGCAGATATAGATAAGAAAAAGCCTTGCTTGCAAAACATTTT
>JANHFK010004597.1:264620-276625 GCA_036250565.1 Sibynophis collaris
AAGAAAGGAAATATCTGTAGTAAGATGGCCAGTCCCTAACTTAACTCAGTGTTGAACCCGGATACAGGGAGTCCTCAACTTACGACCACAATTGAGCCCAGCAGTTTTGTTGTTAAGAAAGAAGTTTATTAAGTGAGGTTTGCCCCATTTTATGACTTTTCTTGCCACATTTGTTAAGTGAATCACCACAACAGTTGTTAAATTAGTATGGCAATATGATTGTTCAATGAATCTGGCTTCCCCACTGACTTTGCTTGTCAGAAGGTCACAAAAGAGGATCATATGATCCTAGGGCACTGCAATCGTCATAAATATGAGTCAGTTGCGAAGCATCCAAATTCTAGTCACCTGACCATGGTGATGCTACAATACTGATAATTGTGAAAAATAATCATGTCACTTTTTCAGTGCCTTTGTAACTCCAAACGGTCACTAACTGTTGTAAGTCAAGAACTACCTGTATTCTGCCAGTCAAATTGCTTTTCTAGTGGCATTCTCTGAATAGCAGACAATTCCTCTAATGTCATGAACAGAGTAGGTGACATCTCCCCATCTCCCCCAATCTTGAAAGGTAGATCTGCATATGAAAACAACACTAGAAGTAGATAGTGTAACAGAGAATGTAATCTGCAATCTAGAAGCCATGCTTCTTAAAATTAAATCTGTTGAAGGCAGCGAGATTTATTTCTCACTAGATATGCACAATATTATGGTGATAAAGAGATATTTAAGCTCTCAAAACCTAAAAGCAGCAGCAGTGGATTTGCAACTCTGTGGAACTATTTTGTTTTCCTTAATGTATGTATTTGTGGCTACTCCCTAAAATTATACGTAGAACATCATAAACACTGATTTTTTCCTTGGTGTTATTCTTTTTTTTTTCCTGCTTAGGGAAGTCAGGCGTGTATAGATAAATTATTTTCTAATGAGTATTTTAGTGCTTTATGTGCTAAATTCGTTTTTAATCCTGATCAGTTTCTCCTTTTCAGCATCTATTTCAGCATCTACCACTTTATGAAGAAGGTTGCTAATAGTTTGTTTCTTTTTTTCCAGTCTGTTTTTTCAGATATAGAAATAGATGTTTGGACACACAGAAATACTACATAAGATACTGTAGGTCTTCCTGAAACCTTGTTTGAAAGGGGAGTAATATCTGCTCAAAACTTCATTATGTATCTGAGTATTATGCTTAGTGAACTGAAGGAGAGAAAGGTCTTAAATGAATGTAGAAGTGTTTGGGCTAAAATAATGCACAGCTTTTGGCAGATAAATTGCAACAATTCTGCAAGCCATAAACTTGTCTTTCTAAAATAATTTTTGAAAACAAGCTTAATAGAACCCAATGGAACTTTGAATAAGTAGGTGTAGTAAGGATGGGGAACAGCAGCATTATGGATATTTCTGAATGTTTGTTCCCATTATTTTTTTTCCCATGACATGTGGGTTACCGGGAGTTATAGTGCAGTAATATCTGAAATGCTACAAGTTTTCCAATCCTGATTTATATTGCATGTGCTATACTTTCATTTATATCTCTGGATTACCTTAAAATCTGTTTTTGGTTGTAGATTATAAAGGAAGTTTGCATTGTTAGAAGGAGAAACAAAACATAAAGTACATGTTTACAGATGTGCAGAAAAAGCATTACTCTTCTACAATTATTGAAGCTGCATATACAGTATTGTCTGGAGAGATTGGCTAAAACAATGGAGTTTGTCCATTTGGGTTAAATCAATTTTAGAGAATGATGGATTTTAGAGATTTGTAAGAAATTGATAGTAATAAGTTGAAGATTAGTACAGAAACAAATACTATAAAAGTTAATGTCCAGGGGAAAGAACTGATGAAAACTAGGTCATAATTACTGTAAGAATACTGAAAAATGGTAAAACTATAGGTATGTATAGTGTTACTGGATAAATGTCAACATATATTAGCAGTTTGTTTATGGAGTAAAGATTTAACATATGTGAAGATTAGAAGTCTGATTTAAAGAGATGACAGGAAGCAAAATTTGGGAAGTACAGTGTGACTTTGTGCAAGAAAGGGGACATGGAGATCCTACAGAAGGTCATTTAGAATTATATGAATGGGAGAAAGTTGAACCTTAGTTGATTTAGAGAAAGTCTATGATAAATGAATAGACTTGAATGATGAAATATGTGTGGATTTGGAGCTGAAGGTTAGTTTTGAACTATGTTAAATCTGGTACATTCTGAAAGTAAAACATGGTGAAAATAAATGGAATGCTTGGTTCAACATTAAGCAGGGAGAAAAATAGCAATATGTCTTGTCTCTTTGGATGTTTAATGTTAAATATATTTATGGACGAAAGCGTAAGGATTGTTTGTAATGACATTAGTGGTATGTTGGTTGGAGATGCAAACAAGCATGCATTTTGTTTGCAGCCGTGTCAGGATGTGGGTTGAGAAATAGAATGATTTGCAGTGAATGTTAGATGGAGTGTAATTTTTGATGTATAGGAATGACAGGGACATGAAATCAATGACTGAAAATTACATATAAACTGGGAGAAATTAAAGCAATGAATTTGTGAACTATAGTAGCACATTTATTAAAAAATGGGGAAGTGGGTGAGTAAATTTTAAGATATACAAGTGCTGGAAAAAGAGTAATGGTAGCATGCAGTCTGTTGGAATGAATGAATGCTATAGAGAAGTTCCCTGAAGATGGACTCCAACAAAGCTCAGCAGACAAAACCTCTGGTTCCAGTGACTGACCCAGATTGGATCCTGCAACATTATCCAGGGACATGTATATTTGCCTTCATTCATTCATAAATATTTATCAAAAGATACAAAAAAAAGTGCAATATGCAGTTAGTCCTTGACTTACAACCACAATTGAGCCCAAAATTTATGTTGTTAAGTGAGACATTTGTTAAGTGAGTTTTGCCCCATTTGACGATCTTTTTTGTCACAGTTGTTAAGTGAATCACCGCAGCTGGTAAATTAGTAACCCAGTTGTTAAGTGAATCTGGCTTCCCCATTGACTTTGCTGATCAGAAGGTTGCAGAAAGAGAACACATGACCCCAGGACACTGCAACCATCATAAATATGAACCACTTCCCAAGCATCTGAAGTTTGATCATGTGACCATGAAGATGCTGCAAAAGTCGTAATTGTGAAAAACGGTCATAAGTCACATTTTTAGAGCTGTTGTAACTTTGAACGGTCACTAAACGAACTGTTGCCAGTTGAGGACTACCTGTATAAGAGCACATCTGGCTGCATATTTTATTTTATGGGAATGAGATTTAGCTGTGGTAGGAGAAAGAGAAAAATAGTTGTATGTAATGGGAGTGGATGCTCAGGAAATATGGGCTAAAACGGGAAGTGATATTGTCCGGAACCAGTGAGTTCTGAATTAATGTAGAGTGAATATATAAGTGAGTTACCTACGAAAGAAGTACTTAGAAGTGGTTTGCTTCTATTGAGAGAATGAATGAAGATTGAATTGTAAAACAAACGTATGAAGAATGGGTGAATTGGCAGGGAGGGAGGGGAATAAAGGCTGGAAAAAATGTGGTTGGATAGAGTTGATGAGATTCTGAAAAGCAGAATAGTGAACATTTTAAATAAATACAGTATACGAAGTGGTGTAAAGATGTAATAGAAGCAAATTGGATTGCAAGGATGGAAAAGTATAGAGAGGTATAGTGAATGGGATTGCAATGGACAGATATAGTTAAGACTTGCTTTTCTTCTTATCTGCTGGCTTCTTTTGCTCAGTACTCCCCACTGTGTATTTTCTGTAAGATTGCTCTTAGCAGAAGAACATAGAGATGACCTTGGAGAAGAAATGCATAGATTGTTAGCAAAACAACAAATTCAGGTTATTAGGAAACTTGAGCTTAGTCCCAAAAAACCCCCCAAAATAGCACGAGAGAAAAAAAAAAGAGTTATTCCAATTTGACCCTTTTAGCTTTAAGTGGGAGGGAAGGGAAAGGTTTTCAAGATTCCCTTATTATAGCTTGTATCAGTAACAGTATTTCTTGCGGTGTCGATGTTGTGACTTGACCTACCTCAAAGAGTTCATCCTCACTCACAAGGATTGTGAGTGATAGTAAGGAGGAGAAAATTGATGAAATGTGTGTTGCAATACTGCAATGCAGATTCTACCCTTTACATATGCCTGCAACATTGCAATGCAAGTATAAAACGATGCAGTTTCTAATGTTGATGCCACAGTGTATGTTTTGATGACATAGCATGCTTAGGAAGAGATGCTTATGCAGGTCTATCTATCTATCTATCTGTCTGTCTGTCTGTCTGTCTGTCTGTCTGTCTGTCTGTCTGTCTGTCTGTCTGTCTATCTCTTGATATATCTTTGAGTGCATTGTATGTGTGATTTGGCTGGAAATATTAACTTAAACGTCTTTTTAATTTTGTATTAATCTAACTAGAGCTCTTTTGGTGTAGTAGTTAAGATGTTGGGCCAGAAACTGGGAGACTGTGGGTCAGTGGTGTGGCTTTGGGCAAGTCTCCCTATCTCAGCTTAGCCCTCATAGGATTGTTTTTGTGAGAAAATTAGGAGGTGTATACAACTTTGAGTTATACAAAGTAGAGGCATTACATAAATGAATAATTTTTTTTGGTCTAATCTGCTTTGTAGGATTTTTGTAAAAATAAAGTCATGTGTTCTGCCTGTAATTCTTTAAAGAAAAGATCACTGTGATATCTAAAATTAATGGATGGATTTACAAACCTTACTATATCACCACCGAGTGATTTTGAACATTGGTTGAAGCCTTAAACTGTTGCCAGGGTGTCTTCCACTCATTCTCAAGAGACTATTGGCTTTTCCTTCACATGAAGAAGAGGTGATGCCCTTTCTATATAGTGTATCAAAATCTGTCAGAGTCTATCACTGTTTAAAGCATAATATGAATGGATCACATGGAGAGCAATCTTATTTATGTCTATTGAAGAGTAAATCTTGTCAAATTCATTGGCACTAACTTCTAGTTAAGTGAATAGATCTGAACAGTCTCAATCTAGTTCTTAAATACAGCTTTCTAATCCAAATCTTTGTGAGTTGTTAAATTTATATACACACATCACACGGTATAATTTTTCTTTTAAAATTTATTATAGCATAAAATAGAATGAAAATAAAGATTTTAAAAACAGTCAAAGAGTGCAGGATGAAAAAAAAGAGAAGAAAAAAGATGTTAATTTCCCACTCTTTCCAACACAGCAAAATACTAATACATTCATGACCTCAACTTTTTACATTACTTATAATTATTATAAACCAGTTCAATAATTACACAACTATTACATCTTCAAACTAAATTCTGAATTTCATTTTTTTCTATTTCAAGCATAAAACCAGAAGCAATATCCTAATAGAAACAAGGTTACACACACACATTTTAGGATTTACTTATATATTTATATACTTATATATATATAAACAATCCATTTTCAAACTCATTTTATAAGCACAAAACAACACATTGGCACTTTTTTTCAATTATGTATGTCAAACCAACGGAAAATCCATCCTAACTCCAATTAACATTAAATTTAAGTCACTCTCTCCAGCTTGTCCTCATAAAATACAATCTTTTTTTCCTTCGGAATGTCTATTAAATAAACTTTGCTTTTTCTCAAGAGATTCTCCAATTGATGATTTTTAAAACAATTATGTCAGCATTGTCAATTTCCATTTCAATTTTGAAGTGGAGATTCCAGACTTGTTCTCTTGAGGATTGTAGATTTGCTTGCAATTTTTCTTTCAATTGCATTGGGAGACTTGTAATGAAACCATTTTCATAGTAGGTACTATTGGTGAAATTTATATTCCAAAATTAGGGATTTGATAACTTTCTGCACTTGGTTGTGTCTCTGGATTATTTATCTTTCTTCCAATTACCACAGTAATTTGTTCCTCTTACTTTTTTTCATGACATACTTGGAACATAGTTGATCTATAAAGTGAATTGTTTTAACTCCTTCTCCTAAATAATTTTTGTAATCTCCATCTGGGTTAGATGCCTTCTATGTTTCTTCAGTTTCTTTTGTTTTTTAACTCCCTCTTGTGGTCAAAGAATAAATCTTTTTTTAAAAAAACACTTTTTTGTAGATCAGCTGGTATCTCCTGGCCAATCAGAAACCATTAAAATCAGAAGATTTCAACCTCCCACAACAAATAATTTAAAAGGCAAATTATAATTCTCAACATCAAATAAAGGGGGCAATTTCATGAAAATGAAAAATAAAATCACAACTTTTTAAATCCTTATGATTCTCCATCATCATAAAAAGAAAGAAAAAAAATACTTACCGGTACTTATTTTAGCTCACCTCTGGCAACCCTCTTCCTTGTTGTTCAACAATAACCATGTTCCCCAAATGGTGCAGATCTTCAAAAAGGAGTAAAAGGTTGTGACTGAAAAGTGTCTCTTTTAGCTTAGCAAAGATAATAATCAAAGTGTTTAAGAAGTGAAAGGCATGACTTATTGTTTGTTTGAAAAATAAATTTCAAAACAGCTGCTTTTTCAACAAGTGATTGCAGCCCCACATCTCAACTTACATATGACTCACCCAGCTACTTTGGAACACTACTTTAGAGTCTCCTTGCAAGCTATCACTGTATGAAGATCTTGTGGGGTGATTTTGGGACTCTTCCTAACCCAGGAGAGTCATATAAACTCAGTTCTCTTGTTTGTAGATTGAAAAGTTTCAGTCCCGAAAGAGCTTTCCGGACTGAAACTTTTCAATTTACAAACAAGGAAACTGAGTTTATATGACTCAGATATGAACAGATACGTTTATATATCTGTTTTCTCAAAAAAAATTGGAAACAAAAGGAAATGAAAAATCTTTTCTTATTAGCGAAAGTCACTGGATTTTGTTTAGAGATGGGTGGCTTATATTTATACCAATTGGACTCCCAGTAAAGATGGATGACTGACCAGTCCAGAAAGAGCAACTGGTATAAATATAAGCCACCATCTCTAAACAAAATCCAGTGACTTTTGTTAATAAGAAAAGATCTCTTTTATTTCCTTTTGTTTTCAAATTCTTTTGAGAAAACAGATAAATCTTGTGCCGTGCTTTAAAGATCAACACAGTATTAGAATAGTCTGGATCAAAAATGCATACAATTGAATCCTAGTCTTAAGTGTCTTTAATTCATATGACTGGTAGTATCTGAAACACATGGAATTCGTGCATAACTATCATGAGACAGTATGATACCTTCAGACTGTTCTTTCTGGAGAACCAAGGCTGACTGCATATAGAATCTGCCTACACTGAGAATTAACAGTTCTGTTACATAAAATCACGTTCTTGTTTATCCTTTTCCTGCAGTGATGTAGCAAATGAGGTGGAGAAAGCAGAGTTGTTTTATTTCAGGGTGACTAACATTTCAATGGAGTCCACCATTTTTACAGCCAGATACTGTGGTTTAAGATGAATGTGAGGACTGGATATGCACCTGTCTTGTTTTCACTATGTCCCAGGCCCCATTTCAACTTTCACTTGCTGCTTCCCAGACGTGTTAGGACATTGTTCCCCAGATGATTGTAAATTATTTAATAAAATTTCCCACTGACACTACCATAAAACTTATTACTGTATTAAGTGGTTGCATCACAGGTGGAATAACTATATCTAGCCAAAGATTCATTCATGGTTCATTGTCAATACATATGAGAACCTATGTTGACTGCCATGTTGAAATGCTGTTTTACATGTTTATAAACAATTTGAATAAAAATACAAGCGGATGCTTTCTCATTTGCTGAGATTCCCTACAACTAAAGGGTTACAGTGCTATTCTCTCACATATATTGAAACTTGTCCATGACAGATGGACAGACTGCAAATTTTCTGTCTGCTAGAACTTCTAGCCAGCCTTGACAAAAACTCCTTGCCTGCCGATGTACTTCTATTACATTTATTTCTTTTAACCCTGATATTACTAATTCTCTGGGGTCATTTTAAATGTTATTCTCTTTAAGCAACATTCCAAGCCATGTAGGGTTTGACATTACTTTGTCCTAGATATTTCGTCTGTTCTTATTTCTCTGCCTTTGTTGTCAGCTGCCACGATAACTCCTTACTTCCAGGTGGAAAGAGTGTTGCGTGTTTTTCTTTGGCAGTGATGTCAAGATTGTTTTGCTTCATGGAGGCTTCATGATCAGTTTTGCCTGCACTCCCTCCCCAGATTTGAGTATAACATTGTTATGATGTGTTTAGCATTAGTGTCCTGAATTAATAGAAGTGCACAGTTGTCTATGAAATGTATTATCTTTGAATTTTATAGGTAGGTACGGTAATGAATCTTTCACAATAATTTGAAACATAAAAAGACCTGAGCTTAGTTAATAGCTTCAGTATATGTAGTAATCAAAATATGTCTTCTGCATATGCTTCCAAGACTGCCTTACCCTTGATATTAAATTTTATCATATTGTTCATCTTCTACCAGGAATGTTAATATTTTTACCCATTAATTCCTCCTATTTTCTTTTATCTCCAAAATTCCATTACGAGGGAACCATGGCATGAGGGTGGATCACATTTGCAATTGCCTCCTGAATTTTGAGCCAATTGAAGCTTCCGGACAGTCTTCAAGGGAAGCCCATGTAGAGTTCATTTCAATAGTACAAATGGGAGGTGATCAGAATATGGGCCCTGTGGTAAAAAGTCTATTGGTCCAAAAATGGGTGTAATTATGCAAAGGCCCTCCTGATCATGACTAATCATGACTACCATCTGCCATCTGCTCCTTGAACAGGAGTTGTGAGTACAGGAGAAACCTAAGATTACGGAACCAGGTCTGTCTGGGGCAGTGCAACCCCATCCATGTTTAAAGATGGGTAATTATCCAAGAGCCAGGAGCCCTCCACTTCATTTGAAGGAATCCTAAAACTGTAATCTTATGTCTGGGATTTATCTGGGATTGTGTTTCTCTTGCATTTACATTTCTGAAGGTGATTGTAAGGCCTATTGTGCCTTCTTGCAGGATTAACAGTGCATATGCTCTTCGTCTTTCTCTCCTCTATCTCCAGCCCATTTTGTTCATTTCGGTTTATAATATATGTATGGTCTAATGGAAAAGTTTAGCAGAATGAAATCAAATTTAAAAACCTCAAATGAAAAGTAATAGGTGATAATCCAAATAATAAATCCAAAAGTAATAGTAGAGTAATTACCTCTATTGGATCCAACTTAAATGTCACAAAGTAGAGAACAGAATTCTTAATTAATTTGAATATTAAGCAAAAAAATTAAAGAGATGGAGAAAAACCTGGGCTCTAATGGGTAACATGCCCATTGTCTTCTCTCCTCTTTTTGCTTAATATGTCCTGATGAAGAATTTGGGAAGAACTCAGGCTTGTTGACACCTGTTCATCTGCTACATTTATTTTTTTTCCTAATGACTAATGTAAGTACTTATAATTTCCCCTGCATCATAAATGGCTTTTGTCAAGTAACAATTAAGAAAACCTTGAATATAGAAATCAGTAATATTTCAGGGAATGAAGTATGAATATATGACAAGGTAGTTCTTTGCAGATGTATTATTGTGATGGAATGTAATGGATTCCCAGGAGGGAGAAGGTGCATTCCAGAGGTGTAAGAGGCAACTCAGTTCAGATAGTTTGTGTGAGAGAAAGAGGACGAAGACAGCTCCCTTCTAATGGTTCCCAGAGTATATGCTTGATGAAGGCAGTAGGCTGTTTCGATTTGGAAAGATTGATGTCAGGCCCCCAAAACCAAAAAAGAATCATGGTTATTCTTCCAAGCATGTCTGTTTATTGACAGTATTGACAAAATCTTGCCAACTGAAGCGACTTACTACCTACATGGAGCTTCTTCATCTTCTGTCTCTTATTTGTAGCCATTCTACAGATCCCTGATTCTTCCTTCTTGAACAGTTCTTAGAATTTACAACAAATTTTATGCATGCTAAGAGTGACTTAAGCTATGTTTAATTTTTTAACAGGTAGGTACTGGCAGAGTTGTAAGTAGACATTGAAATTTAGATAGCACTCAAGTGAAGCTAATGTCCTTAATGGAAAGAAACAGCTATTTCTTTGGTCATTAGAAGTAAGATTTCAAAGGATAATGACAATTCTTCTACACATATTTGGGACAAGTTGTCTTATCAATCATGATTCTTTTCCTCGTAAAGCCCGATATCAAATTTTCATCTGCCCTATTGAACTTTAATTAATACAAAATTATTGTTTATTTTTTGACATAATACATAATGGAGATTGATTCTGTTTCTAATGTCATCACAAAATTAGTGATACTTCTTATAGATAAATGTCTGATAATGTGAGGTTACATATTGAGTGAGGTTTCTGGCTTGCAACAAATACATGATTTCCTTAGGAAATCTATAGGAATTTCAAGACATAAGAACAATGTTGAGACTCTTAGAAGTCTACACTAGGGACCGGGATTATCTTTTTTTAACATTAACATTTATAAAAGATCTACAAGTAATGGCGCATGAAGTAGAGTTTAGAGATTAGAGACCCACGAGAAATAATAACAAAATGCTTCTAGTGGTGCATATTAAAGGGAAAAAAAACATTTTGAACTAAGCATCATAAACTATGGTTATGATCCAATCATAGTTAATTTATAGAGCAGTTAACATACTATTAAGTTATTATGCTAATCCTCAATTTATATTTATTTATATAAATTTATGTAGCCTTACGGAAATGTAACCCTGGATGGTGTACACTGATAAAAACAAAATTACGACATTCCCAATAGCAAAAATGGCTAACAAAATCAAAACTGACATGACGAATATTACATCTCCCAGGATGCACTCATCTAACATCTTGGCGCCAGTACCTGAGGAACAGCCAGCTTATAAAAGCCTTCCTGAAGTCTAACAGGGTCAGGACTAGTTGAATCTTCTGGAAAGGGGGTAAGATCGTTTCACAGGGTAGACGGAACCCAGAAAAGGCTAGCATTCTAGGTCCCATCGGATGACATTGCTTCCCCCGTCCCAAAAAAAGGAATTAAAACACACCTGGTTTTTTTTGTTTTGGTTTTCAAATTTTTTTATTGATTTTAAAAAACACACCTGTTTTGTTGGAGCATGAGGGATGGGCAGAGTCTAGTGAAGTTGGGCAGCCCATAAATATAAACAAATAAAATTAAAAAAAAACCCCAGGAAACAACCATTTTGCTAAATAAGTCATATTGGCTGTTTTGCACTGTATATTAAGTTATGAATTATGGTTTACACATTAATAGTGGCTATCACATGTACACACCCTGTTTGGCTTACGAATAAAAAAATATATCCCATGCTAAGAATGTTGGGAGCATCTGACTTTGTTCACAAGTCTTCTGATGTCTCTTGCTTTTTTCTTTCTGTTTTTCATTATAATTCAATACTTGCTTTGTCCCTTGAATTATTCTGCCTTAAATTTGGTGTGCCTTAGATTCCCTAGTTTCTAAGGGTAGCATTTCAATTATTTACATTGCCCCCCTTTTAAAATAACATATGAATTTACCAGTTGGTTGGGATTATTTCTATTCAACAGTGCAAGACTGTGGACCTTTTGTTTCTGACAAGTTTTTTCTCCTTCTTTGCCACCAAAACAGTTTAGTCAAGGGACTCTTCCCCCCCCTCCCCAATTAGGGTTGCATTCCCCAGGAGGAGTTTATGGACAAAACTGGCTATAATTGTCAGGTATGTGGCTGAACCAACCACGTAAGAAGCCAATTCACACCAGATCAGATTACAATATTTTCCCACTCAAGCCAAAGTACTGTATCCTCTGACTGGCTGTTGCAATGTAATTTTCAGGTGAAACTGGGAAAATAAAATTGAGGATCACAGCACAAACCTTCTTGGAGTTCAAGTGCCCCCATTTTCATTCTCGCCATTTTTTGCCATTCAAGCCTCACAAAGAAGGTGTTAAGTCTCGGTAAGGAAGACGCGAACAGCTCTAGTGACTTCAGCTCTTTATTAAAGTTACCAAACA